>JAPJBO010000630.1:0-136008 GCA_030068145.1 Diplonema papillatum
GTCTATCACGGTCTATCAAGAGGGGATGGACCGGCTCAGTATCAGCCGAGGGGCTTCACCGGACGCTTAGAGTTTTCGTTACGTCACCGCTGTACAGTCACCAATCCGAGTACCCTGTTTTTTGCCCTGCTGCGTTCACGGACATGCTGTTCCTACTTGGCTGCGAGCTAACGAAACTCGGAGAGGGAAGCAAGCTCGCTCTTGGCGCAACGCAACACGGACAGACAGTGACGGGGCAGAGAAGCCCCACGGCCACAATCAGTATGTGCCCTCCCAAATCGCCTCTCCGGTGCTGGTGTACGTGCAGTGTACGATCCAACGGGACGGGCCCCTCGACTACGAAAGAGTGTGCTGAATGAACTGGACGTACTGCACTGGATACGAGCCAGACGACTGAGCACTCGGCTGCTGGATGACCTGCATGGCGGGAGGCTGTGAAGGAACAACGTAGACAGGCTGCGACAGCACGGTATTGTAAGCCCGCTGGATGAACTGTGGCTGGGGCTGCGGGAGGCTCGCGATGACCTGTTGGGAGCCCGGGCTTGGGTTCGCTGGCAGCTGGTTGGCGACCGGGAACTGCGAGATGACCTGCCCTTGGGGCAACGACTGCGGGTGGGTGATTATCAGGTTGCCTGCCGACATGGCTGAAAGGTCCTGTTGGACGACCGGTTGGGCCTGCAGCAAGACCTGCTGAGGGCGGCTAGGGTCAGGGGCCGGCTGCATGAAGTAGATCATCTGCTGCTCGGGGCCTGCTACGGGAATTTGCGAGGGGGCCATACGGGGATCAGCAGGGTTTTGTATGAGGACGGGTGCCAGATGGTGCCGTGAGCCGGAATCGACCGGGGGATAAATCGCATCCCCGCTCGCGCAAAGCGACGGTCGGTAGTCTGCGGCATGGTTTGCGTGTCTGACGGGCAACGGCTTCGCGAGGTGAGAGTGGCCGGCCTGAGTCGCGGCTACTCGTACATTTCGCGCCTGTGGCCAACCTTTCTGGCTGAGCTCCACGTTGAAAATGACGTTGATGCCACTCTTCGTGACGCCCGCTTCTTTCGCCTGCTCCCTGTGCAAGAACACGTCGCGCGCAAAACTCTTATGAAGCGCATCACACTTGACAAAGCCAAACCCGGTGCTGTGGTTGTATGACTTAATCGTGCCTGTGTACGACGTCCCCTGATCGACCGCAAGGCGAAACACATCCGCTCCAGGATCCTCTTGTCCGGCATCGTCGTCGTAGTCTGCCAGGGACAGATCCGCTGCAAATGGGCCGACCATGGGCACGTTCACGAAAAACGCTGACGCGGCGGGCTCAATATTGCCCGCCTTCTCTTTTCGTGGTTTCCGACGACGGAACCGTCAGAAAAGTTCTGTTCTTTCCTTTCCCCCCCCCCCCCCCCCCCCCTTCCCGGTCCGATCGCAGGCTGCATGGTTTCAGAAGGCCTCTTTTTTCTGCTCTCACGAGTTCGGTTGTTCGACTTCGTTTTGTGGTTGGTCGGCTTCCTTCGCCTTCGACACCAGTCTCAGAAGCTGGAGTTAAAGTTGGAGTTAGAAAAGCGGGTGTCACACCCGCTTCTCGGGCGTGCATTTACACCCGCTTTTTCGGGTGTGGCTCGGGCACACCCACTTTAACTCCAGCTTCTGAGGCTGGACCTCAGTAATACGTACGGTGGTCAGTGGTTGCACAACCCACGTGCTCCGGATTGTCAACGCTGAAAGCTGGTGGTTGTGCATTGGGTGGTTCTCAACGTGTAGCCTCGGGTACGAAAACATCGGTTAAAGGAATGGCCGGACACATGCGGGACACAGGTTGAAGGGAGTGCGCAGCACTTCTCGAGAGCCCTCCTGGGGTCTGAATGCCAGCAGCCGCCCCGTTGCGCCGGCGCCAATGAAGGGCCAGCTTTGAGCTGCTACAAACGAGTGGAGCCCATGCCGAGCTTACCTATTCATCGAACCATCGTACAACGCCGCAGCGGGGCGAGCGTCACGAATGGCAGCTTTCGATGATGCACTCGATTGATATCCGTGTATCGGGTCTCGGACAAACAGCGCAAACGCGAAAAGGGAGAGAACCGTCGCTGCGATGGCGCTGGAACGACATGCCCGGCGGCATGCTACACAAGCAGAACAAAACTATTGCCACCTCGCAGAAAAGCGCGCGAAGCGAATGCATTGAGCGATAGCAGCTGTGAGCCGTCACTTCCGGCATGCGAGGGCGTGGGCTAGGCGCACCCTAAACACGGAAGCCTCGTCGCCAGGCAGTACTGTGCACGCACAACGTTCCCACAATGCGGTCAGAATAGCCACAACATGTACCCGCAATACATTGGCTATTGTGGCAAGAATCTTTCTCCTTTGCGGCCCACGAAAAACGGGCAATAATCAATGCCATAATTCATTGATTCCGTCGACACGAACTTTTTCCCACGTTTCATGCGACGAAGGACCTCAATTTCCCTGGGTCATGGAGGAAAACGATTCTATCCACAATGGCCACAATGTATTGTGGGTATATGTTGCGGCTACCGGTATTTTGACCGTGTTGACCTTGTAGAAAAGTTGTGGGAGCACAGTACTGCGCCAGGGACCCACTTCTAGCAAGCTGATTGAGCGCCTTCGGCGCGTCAAGTTCGAATGCTTACGTTTCTGAGCGAACTCTTCATATCCACTCGCTCCAAGCGAGGTTCGAGGGATAAATCAAAAATTGAGAAGCGCAGGCCCCACCGCTTGCTTCGGCCTTTTTGTATTCCCCTTCGAATCACTTCGTTCCGTCTCTGACGTCCCTCTTTTGTTCTTCCTCATTCATCTGTTTCATTTTCCCCGTGACTTCGACGGTGTTCAACGAGCAAAAAGCAAATACACCGCTTGTCTACTCCGAAGTCGAAACAGTATCAGTTCAGCCGGAAAACAGCGTTGCCAGCCGTTCCCAATTCCTGACCACCGAGCAGTGCCACTGGGAGAACAGTGACGCTCACATTCGTATCCTGCCTGGCGGAGAGAGCTGACAGCCCTGAAGTCGCATTCTGTGGTACATGGTGCAGTGCAAAGGGGTCATTCAGCTCATTGTATCTTGAAGCCCAATTGCCTGGCGGAGAGAGCTGACAGACGGCCGAGCAGCAACGAAGGGGGCTATAGGGGAGCCTCGAAGGCGCATTTCGCGGTACATCTGACACAGCGCACACGGCATGCAGAAGCACGCGGCGACGCCGTCCGTCGGACATTCGTCTTTAATGAAGTACTTCTTGCGAACAGCGGCGCGGAGATCGATGGTCAGCAGAGGTGGGTACACAGGGCAGAGCAATATGAGACACACGGGCTCGCATGCCGTTTCCTCCGGCTTCTTGTGCTTGAGAGCACTCCAAAACCTGCCCAGCATACACGGGTGGCAGAACGTGACATCTATGCACAGGGACAGCGAAATGTCGTCGCAGGAGACCAAGGGGTGGTACCAGTCCCGCGAGAACGGCGCCCCAGCCTCAGCGGCCTCCTCCTCGTCCATGGACGACGCCTGCTCACTCTCGTCCGCGATTATCGGGCGCTCGAAGCCATCCGACCAGCGGACCGACGGCTTTCTGCTTTCGGTCGGGGTCACCGCTTCCTCCGACATTCCACCCACACACCCCCTTCACACACACACACACACACACACACACACACACACACACACACACACACACACACACACACACACACACACACACACACACACACACACACACACACACACACACACACACACACACACACACACACACACACACACGGGCGAAAGGGGCGGCGGGTTGTTGGCTTGGATATGTTTTTCAGGTGCAGGCTACACCACGTATTATTATTTAGAGTGCAAGGGTGCTCTGTTTTGTTTGCCGTTGCATTTTTTGCAACGGGCGGCCTCCCTCGAGAATTTCTCCTGCAGGAAAGCAGGTGCTATTATGCAGGGTCAAAACGTTGTGTCTTTTTGGTAAACGCTGCCGCGGGGCCGATGGCCACCAAGAAAACAATTTGGACAAAAGAAAATTGCTCAACTTCATCAAAAAAGCACCGCAGTTTTGTTCCAGATTTCTTTTTGTGAAAACCCCCAAAAGTCTTCCGGAAAAAACTGGGTGGCCATTTTTTTCGGGTCTACACCCCTGTCTATCCGGGGGTCTCCGCGTGACCGCTGTCGTAAAGGTTCCTTTAAGGTATCGGAAACTAGCGTGCGTATCGTATCTGCGGCAGTGGCATGCGTACGTGTGCTGTGCGTGTGTCTTTGCCGACTACCTACCCGTGTTTAAAAATGGATAACCAAACTCCCTTGATTAAGATGGATAAACACGGGGGTGAGATGTGGGTATTCCCTGTGTTTAAGATGGCCAGTACACCCAAAAATTCTGGATGGTCTTCCCACTATCAGCCTCATCTCCGCGAGAAGTTCTCCTGTGGTTGCTTCTCATTTGCCTCCTTATCACGGCTGAAATCACAGTGACGATTCCGGTATTGGTGCCTTCGTGTTGTTACTCAAGCACACTGATTCCACAACTGCAAATGACAGAGCCCTGATTCGCTCCGTGCAAGCTTCGAGTGCGAGCCACGTTTATCTGCTGCATAACGGCTGGCAAACAATTCGAATGCGAAAATGCCGATCTTGCTCTCGAGCTTGCCCACATCCCACCGGGGTCACACAGCAGTGCATGATGTAACCGTACGACAACCTGCCAGATCCAAGATCTACGAGCCAAGCAAGATCAGTCTGAAGCAAGCTCGTCGACACAGTGGTCACCGCAGGTGCGCTCATGCTGCGCCCATGGCGACTACAATGCCCCCGTGTTTCAGATGAATACCCCGCTTGATCAAGATGGACACCCCGCTTGATCAAGATGAATACCCCGCTTGATCAAGATGAATACCCCGCTTGATCAAGATGAATACCCTGCTTGATCAAAATGAATACCCCGCTTGATCAAGATCAAGATGAATACCCTGCTTGATCAAAATGAATACCCCGCTTGATCAAGATCAAGATGAATACCCTGCTTGATCAAAATGAATACCCCGCTTGATCAAGATCAAGATGAATACACCGCTTGATCAAGCTGAATACCCCGCTTGATCACCCGCTTGATCAAGATGGATACCGTCAAAACCCAATTATTTCATCCATCTTAAACATGAGACTTATTGTAGAGCGCACTCTCATTTCCTGTGTGTGTCTTGACTTCCACCACCCGGAGGGGAACAGGCTGTACTCCTCGAACAGCAGCACCCAGGCCATTCTGGCTGAGTGCTTGACGCAATGCTACCGCGGATCTTGGTACCTTAGCCGGTTGGTGCGATGCGACCTGCTTGTGTCCAGGCTATCCCGCTGTCAGCGTTGCTGTTTGGTTGTGACAAAAAAGATTCGCCAAAGGAGGCAGTTGCTGGGTATCGCAGGTGTACTTGTAACGTGAGCTTTCCTATCCGCACGGCATGTGAGCGGTTTGATATCCAAGCGGGTGTTGTAGCAACCGCAGCTGTGCTCGCCAAGTCGTAGCATTTCCATGCTGTCGTCAAAAGGCAGCACCATTCTGAATTCAAGTGGTGCCCGCGCTGGTGCGGGCGCCGGCGATAGTGAGAGAAAGAGCCGAAAAGGTCGAGTGAGTCGCCATGTCGGCTACGATTGGCCGATTGTTGCAATCGGCGGCTGGCGGGGGCTGGCGTCGCTGTGCGCTACTACGGGGTGTCGTGCGGTCGGACAAGGCGATACTGGATGGTTGTCGATGCCGGCTGACACCTGCGGTTCTTCGGGTAAAAATACTCGACGTAGCTGCTTTGACGAGAAATATAGAGGTAGAGTCGCAAATACAATACAACTAACGCAACAAGAAGACGATTCTTTGTTTGCTGCAAGTGCATGTCTGGCGCACTGATCGGCAGCAGTGTTGGTGCCGATAACAGAGCGGACGGGGTTGTGAAACTGCTACTCTCGATTCCAGCGTTGCATGCTGCCCTTGCTAATGTCACGTTCATTTCTGATGCCCTGATTCAATTTCAGCGCAGTGTTGGTGCCGAGAACAGAGCGGACGGGGCGCGACAGTGCTACTCTTGATTCCCGTTGCATGCTGCGGCTCTTGCTGGTATCAAGTGCAGATGCCCTGATGGGCACCGCACATGTGGCGTCCGAGAATCCATTCAGCGAGAAAAGGCCATGCAGAGAACAGTTAACAACGCAACGACCCAATGCCCCCTCTCCAGTGCCCTCCTTTCGGAGGGAGCCCCTGCGAGGGGGGGACAATTGGCCGCAAGCTAGAATGCAAAGGGTCGGGAGGCAAAGGGAAAACATCTAGGCGCCGAGCATTTCAACGGAAGCGCCCTCCATGATCCGTGAGTGACCAAACGGTCCACGAACCAGCTTTGCTTCTACGTATCGGATGCATTCAGTTGCTTGGTGGTTCGCCTCAAGTGAGCAATGCATGCGTGTATACTACACGGTTAGGGGTCATCTACTTATGTCGGAAGAAGAGCCGAGACTAAGCTGGTGTTCGTGCACGCGTAACAGCTACACGAAAAGCAAATAACCTCTGACGGCACAGCAGGTGCCTTCGATGCCTTGCATCCGTGCCTTCATGCATCTGATTGCGTTACCACAAAACTCCAAAAGAGCGAACAATAGCCACGTCACGCCTGCACCACCGGCGTCATTTTCTCGCGACAAAAAATGGGTTTGGCGACGCGGGTAGCATCGCGGATCTTGCCAGCTGGTCAAAGTCCGACGGTGCGTGTTTGTCGAGCTTGCCCTGAGGGCCCAACGTCGGTTAGTATTGTCCAGAGTGGGTGCCGCAGCACGGGAAGCAGGTCGACTTCACGACCCTTGCACGTCTGACGGCACGCCATCAGAATTGTGACCAGAGCGGGGTAAGGTCAGCGGGAATATCTGACAGCGCTCGCGCTCTCAGCTCAGACTCTAACCAGTTCACAACCAATCGAGTGGGACCGGTGGCAGTTAGCATCATTTCATCTAGTCAGTAAAAGACAAGCGCTCGATAAGATTCAACTGCTCTTGCTCGACCTGAAGTAATGTATTGTTCGTATATTCGTGTGTGTGTGTGTGTGTGTGTGTGTGTGTGTTGTAGACCTGTTTTTACGTGGTGCCTTCCTGTGCGAGAGGCGTCCACGCGTGTGTGTGTGCGTGTGTAAGCGTGGGTTTACTGGTGCCTACTTTTAATTGCACGTACAGCTAGAACATCGGCTTGCACGACAGGCTCTTTTTGGTTGCGTGTTTTGCATCGCAGGTATCCTTTGCAGCACGTACGCTGACGGCAGGTAGGGCAAAATACTCGACGTAGCTGCTTTGACTCCGAATGGAAGGGAGGAACTAGAGGTAGAGGGGAAAAATACTATACAAACACAATCTGATTTGTTCTTCGCTTACACCACCGTGTGTTGTTTTCTCACTCAGGACTTTGGCCTGTTGTGTTTGTGTGATTTGTCGTGTAGGGGTAGACCCGCATGACCTCACGTCCGTTCAACACGTGGTTCGGTAGTTACAGCAATTGGGATCCCTTCGGTTCTTTGGCTGGCAGCATCGTCGAGCATTTCCTTCCAAGCTGGAGCTTACGTAAAATAATTGCAAGTGCTAGAATGAAGTGAAACCTCCCCCTCCCGCTAGAGGGGAAAACACAGTACAAAGCTGCAAACTAGGTTTTTTTTTGTGGGCTGCGCGCTTTTCTTTCCTTTGCGATTGGAATATTGTTGCGATAGTGGGGGGAGTCATCGGCATGCCGATGGGTACTGAAAGCTGAACTTCCCGTGAACATACTGAGTATAAGAACTTCCCACGTACACCCCCATGTAAACATGGTGCTTTCTGGCAATTATTTGCCTTTAGTACTTCCCGTGAACTTCTCAAGTACTTCCCAAGTACACCCCCATGTAAACATGGTGATTTCTGGCAATTATTTCCATTTAGTACTTCCCGTGAACTTCTCAAGTACTTCCCGAAGACACCACACCCAAGTAAGGCAACCGGATCACACCATCATACAAAAACAATTTCACTCTAAAAAGAATAGGCGCGATGTTTGTTTGTACGTGCCGGGGGAGGATTAGCCTGTTAGTGAGTGATAGTGAGTAAATTAGATCGGTAGGCTAAACTTCTCCCAAACACGCTGCCAGCGTTCTCTTTCGTGTTTACAATTAATTGTTATTACGAAAAAAGCAGGCGCGCGTTAAAAAGAAAAGCACACACACCTTGCGCAGGTAGTTGTGCTCGGCAGCGTAGCGGTCGAGCTCGATTTGCTTCTCCTTGATGCGGAGGCGCAGCTCGTCCTCCTTCCGCTTGCGCAGCTCGGCTTCGCCCTTCACCTTCAGCCTGAGCCCGATCGCGCGCAGCTTTTTCTGGTCGATCTGCTTCCCTTGCTGCTCGACGGAATTCACCACGTTGGTGACGGTGTTCTGGAAGATGGACAGCTTGTCCACGAACGAGACTGCCTGCTCCTGGAGGGCAACCGCCTCGTTAAACTTCTCGGGGTCGTAAATCCGGATCTGCTGGATGTCGTCGAAAATCACTGCCTTGTTGTCGTCCGCCATCGTAGCCGCGCAAAACTCGGCTTCTTTAATACTCTTGGGGGTTTCTTTTCTTTTTTGCTTTTTTCGCTCCGCCCCCTCTTTTTTTTTTTTTTTTTATTAGCACCTGCTTTGTAGGAAATGCTTGAGGAGACTGCCAGTTGCGATAGATCAAAGGAGGTAAATGTGCTGTAGCCTACACGAAACACAGGTAAATCTGGGTTTAGTGGCGGGCGTAAGCGTTCAACAACAATCTTGCGGATCGTCCTTCGATGTATTGTGCAGGCTAAAAAGACGTCGTCAGCGCAGTGTTTTGGTGGTTGATCAGAATTCCTTCCCTGGATATACACGGGGTAAATACAAGTGGGAAAACGATCACCGGAACAAACAAGTATGCTAATACTGCAGGGGATAGTTGACTGGACCTCTTGAGTTTGTGCTAACCACGAACTGGGAGTCGGGAGAACCTACAAAGCCAAAAGCAGGACCGACCCCCCCGTTCGTGAGAAAAAGCAAAGAATAAAAACACCTTCTTTTTTCCATCTATCTGTCAAGAGCTGCAACTCAACTATTCCCGCTTTTCCCCTGGTCCGGATTGCTTGTTGCCGAGGCTGAGACGGGGCTTCCTTTGCTGTTGCAACCAGGGGAATTCTGCTTACTGGTCTGCCTGCGCCGAAGTCTGTGGCCACTAGGCTTCGCAGTGTGTACGGTGTTGCCCTAGGACTCGTTTCCGGCAGCGCCTCAGTGGTCAACATATACACCCACAGGTCTTTCCGTGGTGCTAGTAGCTCTCCTGGCACGCTGGCACCAGGAGACACTTGGTCACCCAGTACTGCCGCACCTACACCAGCTCTCCTTGCACGCTGGCACCAGGAGACACTTGGTCACCCAGTACTGCCGCACCTACACCAGCTCTCCTTGCACGCTGGCACCAGGAGACACTTGGTCACCCAGTACTGCCGCACCTACGCCAGCTCTCCTGGCACGCTGGCACCAGGAGACACTTGGTCACCCAGTACTGCCGCACCTACACCAGCTCTCCTTGCACGCTGGCACCAGGAGACACTTGGTCACCCAGTACTGCCGCACCTACGCCAGCTCTCCTGGCACGCTGGCACCAGGAGACACTTGGTCACCCAGTACTGCCGCACCTACACCAGCTCTCCTGGCACGCTGGCACCAGGAGACACTTGGTCACCCAGTACTGCCGCACCTACGCCAGCTCTCCTGGCACGCTGGCACCAGGAGACACTTGGTCACCCAGTACTGCCGCACCTACACCAGCTCTCCTGGCACGCTGGCACCAGGAGACACTTGGTCACCCAGTACTGCCGCACCTACGCCAGCTCTCCTGGCACGCTGGCACCAGGAGACACTTGGTCACCCAGTACTGCCGCACCTACACCAGCTCTCCTTGCACGCTGGCACCAGGAGACACTTGGTCACCCAGTACTGCCGCACCTACGCCAGCTCTCCTGGCACGCTGGCACCAGGAGACACTTGGTCACCCAGTACTGCCGCACCTACACCAGCTCTCCTGGCACGCTGGCACCAGGAGACACTTGGTCACCCAGTACTGCCGCACCTACGCCAGCTCTCCTGGCACGCTGGCACCAGGAGACACTTGGTCACCCAGTACTGCCGCACCTACACCAGCTCTCCTTGCACGCTGGCACCAGGAGACACTTGGTCACCCAGTACTGCCGCACCTACGCCAGCTCTCCTGGCACGCTGGCACCAGGAGACACTTGGTCACCCAGTACTGCCGCACCTACACCAGCTCTCCTGGCACGCTGGCACCAGGAGACACTTGGTCACCCAGTACTGCCGCACCTACACCAGCTCTCCTTGCACGCTGGCACCAGGAGACACTTGGTCACCCAGTACTGCCGCACCTACGCCAGCTCTCCTGGCACGCTGGCACCAGGAGACACTTGGTCACCCAGTACTGCCGCACCTACACCAGCTCTCCTTGCACGCTGGCACCAGGAGACACTTGGTCACCCAGTACTGCCGCACCTACGCCAGCTCTCCTGGCACGCTGGCACCAGGAGACACTTGGTCACCCAGTACTGCCGCACCTACACCAGCTCTCCTGGCACGCTGGCACCAGGAGACACTTGGTCACCCAGTACTGCCGCACCTACGCCAGCTCTCCTGGCACGCTGGCACCAGGAGACACTTGGTCACCCAGTACTGCCGCACCTACGCCAGCTCTCCTGGCACGCTGGCACCAGGAGACACTTGGTCACCCAGTACTGCCGCACCTACACCAGCTCTCCTTGCACGCTGGCACCAGGAGACACTTGGTCACCCAGTACTGCCGCACCTACGCCAGCTCTCCTGGCACGCTGGCACCAGGAGACACTTGGTCACCCAGTACTGCCGCACCTACACCAGCTCTCCTTGCACGCTGGCACCAGGAGACACTTGGTCACCCAGTACTGCCGCACCTACGCCAGCTCTCCTGGCACGCTGGCACCAGGAGACACTTGGTCACCCAGTACTGCCGCACCTACACCAGCTCTCCTGGCACGCTGGCACCAGGAGACACTTGGTCACCCAGTACTGCCGCACCTACACCAGCTCTCCTGGCACGCTGGCACCAGGAGACACTTGGTCACCCAGTACTGCCGCACCTACGCCAGCTCTCCTGGCACGCTGGCACCAGGAGACACTTGGTCACCCAGTACTGCCGCACCTACACCAGCTCTCCTTGCACGCTGGCACCAGGAGACACTTGGTCACCCAGTACTGCCGCACCTACGCCAGCTCTCCTGGCACGCTGGCACCAGGAGACACTTGGTCACCCAGTACTGCCGCACCTACACCAGCTCTCCTGGCACGCTGGCACCAGGAGACACTTGGTCACCCAGTACTGCCGCACCTACGCCAGCTCTCCTGGCACGCTGGCACCAGGAGACACTTGGTCACCCAGTACTGCCGCACCTACACCAGCTCTCCTTGCACGCTGGCACCAGGAGACACTTGGTCACCCAGTACTGCCGCACCTACGCCAGCTCTCCTGGCACGCTGGCACCAGGAGACACTTGGTCACCCAGTACTGCCGCACCCACGCCAGCTCTCCTGGCAGGTGAAGAGCACATGCTTCGCACTCTAGCGCAGGTTGCAGAGCCGATTAGAGTTTCGTCAGGGCTGCGGCCGCTATTCCGACTCCCACGCAAGGTTCTTTCAGGGTCCCCACGGTTTGGCGACACGTTTTGCGGGCGTTTTATCAACCCACACCGGTGTGGATCAAACTTTCCTGGGGGTTCCGAATGTTTTTTGGTTCCCTGTGGGGTTGTGTCCTAGTCGGGCTGTTTTTTTTGTGGCTGCGGTTTGGGTTTTTGATGATTTTCCTCAAGGGATTGCCTGCGCACACAAACACGCGAGCACGAGGCCGGCGATGTGCACGCCTGTAATCGGTCTCGGCCCCGAATCAACCACACACCGGACCCCGCCTCGTTCGTCGGTGGGATTGCCCCACACTACCCCGAGAGCGAGACCGATGAAACCGCCACGACGAGGCCTTGAAGATCGAAGGAGCGAAGACTCGACGAAGCAGCCTCGGAGAATACTCGGAACTGAGAAAACCTTCCGAAGCACTATGACAGACAGCGGCAGGTAACGTTCCAGGGGATCGGGGGTGGGCCGGCTTGGACGGGAGCCAGCGCGCCAGTGTCGGGCGCGGCAGTACTGGCAGTGTCCGCAGACTCTTCGTTATTCTGTCAGGGTGCCCCAACAGCAAAACGCTTTGCAGAGCTAATTGGCAGAACGCGTGCAGAACGCAAGAACTTGAACAACGACGAAACGAAGAGGGGGGGCAAGAACCTGCCGCAAAAACCGAAACGGAACAAAAGTACAGGGAGAAGGGTGACCATCGGCTCTGGCGCTTGGTTTCAGCACGAAGCACAAGCGGCAGGGTCGTGAGTGCTCGCTTGGTTTGATTACGAGGGTTCTACCCGCGCACAGAGCGGGCAGACGATACTCCGACGACAACAGACCTTCTTACTAGTAAGGTCTTACAGCAAAGGCACAGGCGCTGTGCACATGAGCATGTGAACAACGAAAAAGGATCGCCAGGTGCCTTCAAACCCCCCATCTTTATCAGAGGTGGCTCCACGAGGTGTCACGGAGGCTCGCCCCTGACTGTTTTCAATACAGGGGAGCCCGGTGTGTATCCTTGAGGTTGTTCGCAAGATCTGATTGGTTTGTAGGAGGGGGGGTTGAAAGTGCTTGGCATGCTCCTGTGCGCAACGCCGCACTGGATCCCTTGTATCCACAGACACATACGGCGGACGGCTGCACGGGGGCAGGCCCAAGCTTTGCGAGATCTAAGGTCTAGTGATGGCTGACTGCACATCAAAGCCGGGCTGCATCCTTGTTCTGCGCAGAGTGCTTGAGGGTGACCTGGCCAGCCACCTAATCACTACTGGCACTTGCAGTCTAAAGCCGGGCTGCATCCTTGTGTTGCTTGAGGGTGACCTGGCCAGCCACCTAATCACTACAGGCACTTGCAGCCTTGGAGAACTCCCCCCCTTGTGCTCCCTGCTTCGGATCCTGACTGATGAGCCTTCCGTTTTCGTCGTTTTCGAAGGAAGTCAACCGCGCGGCGTTGAAGAACGCTGGCCTACGGTGCAAGGCTTCCAGCCTTTGCCTCGTTTTGTTTGTGCGCACGTGTGTAGTTCCTGTTGATAGGTATAACACAATACGCTGCCAACCGTCTCTTTTTAATAATGACAAACGCGTCTGTTAATAACGACTCTGTTAATATCAGTGTTATCATAAAAAAAAGTCGGTTGGGGAAAATATGAGCTCGTCACACAACCGCGGCTGATACAAAATTAATGATGATGATGGGAAGAGTGAGTTGTTGTCGTGGAACGCAGTGCTGATCGTTTCTACGTAAAGCTGGATTCAGGATGCAAGTGAAAATGCCACGGTTTGCGACGACGAGCTCAACATTTCCCGAGTGATTCTTCGAATTGCCGAATACTAACAAATATTGCGAGGGGGCATGACGTGTCGCACAGCAGTAGCAGGGCCAAATACTGGCACTGTTTCTTGACAGCCAGACGTGTGTCAACTGTTCTGATTCGACACCCCCCTTAATTGGAGACTATAGAAACAGTCAGAAAAAAAATACGGGCTCGTCTCCGGTAAAGGATTGTTTACAAAGCCATTTGAGGTCATGCTAGATTAGTTAGCGTTGTCACTAGAGCGCTGATTGACTCACGTGGGGTCAGATCAGATTCCGGAAACAAAGCTAAAGTAAATATTAGAGTGAAGTTTGACTGAAACCCCGGGGGTTTAGAGTCTCCGGTTGACATTTTGAGGCGGCGTGGGGTCAGATTGGATTCCGGAAACAAAGCTAAAGTAAATCATAGAGTGAAGTCTGACTGAAACCCCGGGGGTTTAGGGTCTCCGGATGACTTTCGGCAAGAGGATTATTCTTTTTCGCAGCATGTTCTTCAGGTTACACGAGCCAATGAGCCAAGAGTATCGGTGCGTACCTGCCTTGTTGATCATAGTCGGTTTCGGCCATTATCCACACCTTACACACGGTGGTAGGCCTTCTCAGCAGTAGTAGGTGACGGTCTGTCTTTTTGGTACCGTATAACTGTCCCTTTTCGTTCTTTTGGAAAGTAATGTAGTTTGCGCGAGTAGAGTACCCGGCAGAAAAGGAGCTGGCGTCTTCTGGCCTCACGCACTGCTGACTATATGGGGCTTTTGTTGACCCCTTGCTCCGGTACCTCATGCATCTCCATCAAAGTAAAAACGAACGTACGAAACCCCCCGACGAACCTTTTTGCTAGTAGTACACCTTTTGGTTCAGGGTCTCCGTTGACCATTGTGTCCGGGAATCGGGGTAGTGAAAGGCATGTAGACATAACTACGGCTAGCCAAGCTTTTGGAATAATGCGACCGACACCAAGAAAAGATTCGCTATGACTTAGTCTTGGGCCCTCTGCGCGCTGTATCGAGCGATAGTTCGCTTGAAAACTTCCATTATCCAAGTCCGCGCCTGGCGACCTTCGATTTCCTTTGTTCGCAACGTGTTGTTGAAAAGGCGAAACGCCCCCCTTTTGGTCGATTGTTCAATCCAAAGTTCATCGGTTGGCGGCCTTCCCATCGGAACAGCCTCAACACCGCTGTTTTAGTGTCCCTGGAGCGTTCGACAGGATGACGGTTTGTCTTGAATGTCATCAATAATTAGCATCAAAATTGTTTGGATTCTGCAGTTCCGGTGCTTTGCTGAGAAATACCCGAGGGACTGCCTTGTGCATATTTCGACGGAGGCTAGAGGGGGAGACTTTTTGTCGGCCGCTTACGCTTGTTGAACGCTTACGCCCGCCACTAAACCCAGATTTAGCTGTGTTTCGCGTGGGCTACAGCACATTCCCCTCCTGAGTTTCGCTTACCTCCTAGGTGATTTCGCAACTGACAGTCTCCTCAAGTATTTCCTAAGGTGCTTAGGGTAGATAAACTCCAAACTTTGTTTCTTCGTTGCGCGCGTTCGAAACTTTTTGATCTTGGTTGGTTGGTCGGCCCGCCGCAACCCGCCGGAACCCTCTGAATGGCACTACCAACCCGCCCGCCGGAACCCTCTGAATGGCATTTCCAACCCGCCGGAACCCGCCGGAACCCTCCGAATGGCACTTCCAACCCGCCGGAACCCGCCGGAACCCTCTGAATGGCACTTCCAACCCGCCGGAACCCGCCGGAACCCTCCGAATGGCATCGCCAACCCGCCGGAACCCGCCGGAACCCTCCGAATGGCACTTCCAACCCGCCGGAACCCGCCGGAACCCTCCGAATGGCACTTCCAACCCGCCGGAACCCGCCGGAACCCTCTGGACGCGTGCCCCAAGCAGGAGGATCCAGAGCGGTGGGCATCTTTTGCGGAGGCTTTGGAACGGGAAAGCTTCAAGGATGAGTGGCGCCCCTCGTTGCGCAGAGACGGCAAAGAACACCTCCCGCCGGGGTTGAACCTCCTAAAGGGGTTCATCTTGGTCGAGAAAGGTGCAACCGCCAAGGCCGTCACGGTCACGTGTGGGGTAGGCGGGAAGCCTCGTGCGGTGTATGGTGGGAAGGACACCTGCATTGACAAGGTGAAAGCCTTGCGAAAGGAGGAATGCTACACGTGTGGTGATGCATTTCCTCCGGAGGGCTCCGTCCTGGCGAATGCTTGCTATGTCCGCAGGGCAGTGTCGTGCAAGGACCATGTCGAGTGGCTGCTTGCATCCCGGCGAGCCGAGCTCCGCGAGGCCGACATTTGCGGACACTGCGGTTCAAGGCAGAAGCTGCTCGACATCTCTGCTGAAAGCAAGGCCAGGTTTCAAAGCTTTCAGCCTCTGTGCGAAGCTTGCAAGGCCAAGGGTTGCGAAGAAATTCGGTATCGTGAACGCAACCAAGCCCTTCTTGCTAGCCGGTCAGCAGCTGCGAAAAAAGCAGAAAAGGTTGCGGTAAAAGCACCCCCAGCGCAAAAGACAGCAGCTGCTGTCCAAGGTCAAGAAGCGTCGCAAAGAGCTCGGTCGCTATCCGCACGCAGGTCGACTTCAAGGGCACCGAGTCTCACCCCCATAGCGACCATGTTCCCCCCGAAGAACCCGTAAGACCCAAACACCTTTCGGTCACTAGAGCTGGCGAGTTTGCGAGCGTATGGTTTTGTATTGTAACAAGCTAGTTTTACATTCTCGGTCCGCGCCCGAGGGTTTTTAGCGTTTTTTGTGTCCAGAAGCGTCACGGATGCCAGTGGCACACACAGGTTGGGCGTTTTCGCATGGCGGGGGCGCCTTGCAGCCTTCGTGTGCATGCTGCACATCCAATCTTTTCTTTGTGTCTTTTCTTTTCTCTTTTGCGCGCGTGCGTTCGCTCCGGCAGCAAGGCAAAAACTAAGAAACAAAGTCTGGAGTTTATCTACCCTTACACAAGGAAAAGAAAGGTGTGTGTCTGTGTGTGTGTGGGTCACAAGAATAGTCCCACGACGGGGACAAGTAGACACAACTCTTCCCTTCTCTTCCATTGTCGCAACACTACCATCCGGACAAGCAGGCGAATGCACCAAGCCAGAACGGTTCCTGGTGCACCCCGTTGCGTTTGTTTGATGTGCTTGTGTCCGGGCGACCTTTTTTAGGAGTGCAAATTCGCCTGCGGATCTGGGCTTTACGGTGAGCCGGTCCGTCCCTATCTCTTGAAACTGCATCGAAGTGCCTGCCGCTGTTTATCACAGTGAATCACGGTCCACCATCAGGTCCATCCCTAGTCCCGGGAGCTGCATCGAATTGCCCGGTGCTGTATTCTTCGGTCTATCACGGTCTATCAAGAGGGGATGGACCGGCTCAGACTGGCTCACTTTACGGTCTCCGGGTGAGTCGGAAGGTTTTCCTGACTGTTTCGAGTTTGAAGGATCCGTGTTTTGCGTCCACGGTCGACAGTCAAGGCGGGTTCGTTCCTTGGGTGGGTATGGCTGGAACCTGCTAGCTCGTCTGCTGGGTGGTCTTTGCAGCTGCGTTTTCTATGTTTACCCACACTTTTGTACGTACATTCTCGTTCTTCTTATGGCATATTTATGAGGTATGCGTATGTTTAGTGCGTGACGTCCGCGGTGTGCGCTCTTGTTTCCTGTTGTGACCAGTCATTTTTTTTTTTTTTGTGTTCGTTTCGGGCGGCTCGGAAGGTTTGCTTCACGGGGATCCGGAATTCGTCTCCATTCGCAATCGGCGCAGTTTGTTTGCTTGCGAGAGAGAGAGAGTATTTGGGCGGACCCCACACCGGATTCTTGAAGTGCCACGCAGCATACGCTTTGGTTTCGCCCACCAGATCGATCCTTGAAGTGCCACGCAGCATACGCTTTGGTTTCGCCCACCGGATCGATCCTTGAAGTGCCGCGCAGCATACGCTTTGGTTTCGCCCACCGGATCGATCCTTGAAGTGCCACGCAGCATACGCTTTGGTTTCGCCCACCGGATCGATCCTTGAAGTGCCGCGCAGCATACGCTTTGGTTTCGCCCACCGGATCGATCCTTGAAGTGCCACGCAGCATACGCTTTGGTTTCGCCCACCGGATCGATCCTTGAAGTGCCGCGCAGCATACGCTCTGTTTCGCCCACCGGATCGATCCTTGAAGTGCCGCGCAGCATACGCTCTGTTTCGCCCACCGGATCGATCCTTGAAGTGCCACGCAGCATACGCTTTGGTTTCGCCCACCGGATCGATCCTTGAAGTGCCGCGCAGCATACGCTTTGGTTTCGCCCACCGGATCGATCCTTGAAGTGCCACGCAGCATACGCTTTGGTTTCGCCCACCGGATCGATCCTTGAAGTGCCGCGCAGCATACGCTCTGTTTCGCCCACCGGATCGATCCTTGAAGTGCCGCGCAGCATACGCTCTGTTTCGCCCACCGGATCGATCCTTGAAGTGCCGCGCAGCATACGCTCTGTTTTCGCCCACCGGATCGATCCTTGAAGTGCCGCTCAGCATACGCTCTGTTTTCGCCCACCGGATCGATCCTTGAAGTGCCGCGCAGCATACGCTCTGTTTCGCCCACCGGATCGATCCTTGAAGTGCCGCGCAGCATACGCTCTGTTTTCGCCCACCGGATCAATCCTTGAAGTGCCGCGCAGCACACGCTATTTTCTTTCCCATTCGGGGGTGAAGGTCCGTTGCACAAAAAAAATCGTTGTTCGCACGTTAACACAGTATTCCCTCACCGCAGCGGCCTGTCAGACGTGTTCGCAAGGGGTGTTCCCGATGACTTCGGCGCTTGCTTCACTACACAAGCAAGTCGGGGCACAAGCGGAGGCTACTACTCGAAATAGCTGCACGCACCAGCAGCGAGGACCTTTTACAGCACTCGTAGTCTCCTTCGTGGGTGGTGCCTTCCGTGTGGTGTACAGCAGGGCTGCAAAGGGGAGTGGGTCTGGACTGCGGGGTAGTTTAACGAAAAAGAGGCCTAAGCACCGAGTCGGGTTTCCCGGCCTCGAACAGTGCAGGAAGGGGACGACAGAAAAGAGGGCCGCTGTCGCGAGTTCGCTTGCTAGCTTCCGAATTTGAAGAAGAGACCTACACCCACTTGAGTACAGAAGTTTAGAAGTAGAGGCTTAGCAGGAAGCGTAGCAACTTCTTGCTTACGAGCCTCGCAAAACAGAGAGAGAGAGACAAGGTAGAGTGCAGGGACCGTTTCTCCGGAGAGGTTCCGGTCTCCTCACTTCCTCCCGTACTTCGACGGTGGCACAAAGAAGAGTCCCGATGGGGGTGTCCCAGGGCCTACGCTCCGTTTTCGGCCTCAGAGAAAATACGTGTGGGCCACATGTGGGCGTTTAAGGTTCGACCAAAAAACCTTTCCCCCTATGTGCGGCGGGCAAAAGATATTGCCTCGCAAACAAAATGTTTCCCCCGAAGAACAGACACCCCTGTATGTAGATTCGTCAAGCCTCGCAGATTCCCTCGGAAACTCCGTGAGACTTGGCGACACCTGGCTGTGCGGCGTTGGCGACTTGTGGGCCTAGACTCCCCTGCATGTGGATCAAACCTGTGGTAAGCACATGTGGGGGAAAAAATAAATCAAAGTCCACATGTGGACCCGGTGGATCCACACGGGGGGAAAACCCCCCAAAACAATTTAACGTGTGAAAATCCGCACATTCCACACGTGGAGCGTAAGCCCTGGGGTGTCCTCCAACAGCACAAAAGAGGCGGAAGGAAAAGTAGGTCGCAGCAGCAAGTTGTCGGCACCGAAACTTCTCGGAACGAACAATTATTACGGCTCCCCCCCATACTCGAGGGACTCGACTGCCTTGTGCTCATTTCGAAGGAGGCTAGAGGGGGAGAAATGTGGAAACAATACAACTACTACAAAGTGGGTCGTTTTCGTTGAACGCTTACGCCCGCCACCAAACCCAGATTTTCCTGTGTTTCGTGCTGGGCTACAGCACATTTACCTCCTTTGAGATTGGAATAGTCCTTTGAGATTTCGCAACTGGCAGTCTCCTCAAGTATTTCCTGCAAAGCAGGTGCTTATACAAAAAAGAAAACAGACAGAAAAGCGGGCCAAGTGAAGCGTTCAGTTTGTCCGCCCACGAACCTCGCTCAACGAAGAACAGAGCTCGGACGCACTGCGACGTGGTGGAGAAGAATAGAGGCTTGGCCTCGACGGAAAGTAATCGACACGCCACCGCGCATCCGTCTCCGCTACGTGACACGTTTCTATCTGCGGGCCGAAGACCGCGAAGTAGCTGTCTCGTGAGCGTCGGATGGAGCACGGGAAGCTGTGCAGGATGCTGCAAAAGGAAATGGAACAGTAATCCAAGTTTTACCTGTGGTTTGGTTGGGAGGGGGGACTGCAGGAACGTGCTTGGAATGGCGATGTGCTGCAACACCGCACCGGTCCCATTCGCACCGCCGCGGACACGTAAGGCGGACCGTCATCGGCGCGGAACCTGAGCGTCTGCAGACGGGACAGCCGTGTGAGTCTGGTTTGTCTGGCGGTTTGTGTTCGTAGCTCGTCAGAGCACAGGCGAACTCATCCAGGGGAAAAGGCTCCTATCTGGGCCAACGAGTTAAAATACTCGAGGGGCTGCCTTGTGCTTACTTCGAAGGAGGCTAGAGGGGGAGAAACAATACAACTACAAAATGGGTCTTTTTTGTTGAACGCTTACGCCCGCCACTAAACCCAGATTTTCCTGTGTTTCGTGTGGGCTACAGCACATTTACCTCCTTTGATCTTTTGCAACTGGCAGCCTCCTCAAGCATTTCCTACAAAGCAGGTGCTTATACAAAAAAAGAACTCGCAGGTGCTTATACAAAAAAAAAAAACTCGGAGCGCCCCATACTTGTGACTGCGACTCGCCAGAACGTAATGACTTGCTCTGTGGTTGTGGGGGGAGGGGGTTGCAGCACAATATTCCTCTTTATTGTGCCTCGAGCGTCGGTCTTCTTGCGGACTTGTTTGTTTAGCTCAAAGAAAATAAAGACAGGCACACAACAGTCGGGTCGTTTGTCCAGAACAAGCGTGCATCTACGTGGCTCAATTTCGTTTATTATTTCCTTCCCGTGTTGGGTGTTCATAATGCGACTCGGTCGTTCCATATCTATCTACTATCCGGATTCTGCTTTGAATGATGTACACGTTCCCTTTGTCGTGCTCACAAGACAGCAAAAAACGCTTGAAATTAGGAGACTCTGAGGGCTGAGGCCGGGTGTCCTAATACACAAGGGTTTTCGTATGCCCAAAGTGACAGCAACAAACAACGAGACCGAAGGGTGAAGCGTTTGTCAAGGTTGTGGTTTTTCCCCCCGAGAGCCATGACAGGGCCGTCTCCCAATGTCGGTTGATTGCTTTGGCAGGTTCTCTCACCGGCGGAAGTTGCTTGGGATAGCCTTTTTAGCGTTTATTGTGGTTTAGAGGTTCGGTGTTTTAGGGTCTCCGGTTGACCATTGAGGCTGTGAGGCGGGTGGTATGAGGGTAGTAGGTATGGATATACACTTTAACTACGGCTAGCCATGTTTGTAAGTGTTGCGACCGAAAAGAACACACTGTTCAATGTAGATTGCAGCGTACTACACGCAACTCATCAAAAGAGGATGTGCCGTTAGTGCCACAAAATAGAAACTCCCAAAAATGATGGCACCACCGGTATTAGGAAGTTGATGAGGATCTCAGATTTGCAACTGGTTCCTCGAGTCTTTCCTACACGGTTGCTTCTTCGAAAGTAATGCGTAGTCTTGTTGAAAGAATAAGAAGAGATGCGGCCAACTCGTTTTCGCAGTGAAGCGACACAAGCAAAAGAGGAATACTGCCCGAAACGGAAAGGACCCCTTTCTCGTGTTGGCGCTGGAAAGATCGGGGGGAGGGGAGGTGTATCTATCGGTCCCGTCCTTCCTCTCCGAACGAAAGAAAGGAAAAAGCGAGCGCGATGCTCTGCGAGCAAGCCCCTCCTGGAGCCGTCAGTGTTGACACTCAACCTTTACAAACCGCCACGAGGGGCAGAACAACGAAAGCGACGTCAACGCGGTATTCCCAATGGTCCCCCTTTTGTACACCGCGAGCCAGCCCATCGCATCCTGACGGATCGTGATAAACTATACTGCGGCGTTTCCACCTTTCCGGTGAGTACCTTTTCGTACGTACCGTCAAAGATAGTGGCTGGCAACTCTATGCAGCACCGGAGATAGAGATGGACCACTGACCAGAATATCTGGAGCAATGGTTAGTCACTAGGCACTGGATCGCACCGTGTCGTGCTTCAGGGACGTGATGCTGCGGCAGGCAATGCGGTGCAGATCGAGGGCGGACCGGCCAGATTCGTTGACTCAGCGAGGGGGGGGGGGGGGGGGGCGGGGAAATTCGCGCAGCAGAGAGCGGAGACCAAGTGATGCGGAACGAAGAAATGCGTAGTTTATTTTTTTACTTGCTAGCTGTCGACAACTTGTTTTTGTGTTGAGGTGTCATTCAGATGTAAATCTAAAGCCGCCCACGTCAAATTCTGTTGAGCATTGAGTTCTTTTGTAAGTACATGAACCACATGGATTAGCATGCACTGTTAAGCAGCGGCTGCCAAAAAAACTTGCCGTGACACCTATGATCAAAGTAAAGTGAAAAAGAGACGCAAAGAGACCGACCCGGGCCCACCCACCCAGCGAGAAACCAGACCAGCGAGAGGCGGGCGCAGATAAGTGCCTGGAACGGCGTGCTGGATCCTACTAAGGAGGCGAACGGGTGTGATTTCGCCCGCTGCCGGTTGCCGGCCCACCTTCAAATATGTTACGCATGGCGAGCAGTAAAGCGCAGGTGCGATGAAGGCGGGGGCAAGCCCGCCGCCGTGGGGGCGGTTGGTGGTGGCCTTGGCTGGGGGTGCGGCCCACAGCTCATCTGAGCGCTAGACTGGGTTCTGGCTTACAGGCGTTCAGCCATAATCCATCCAGTGGTAGCATCACGGCACTGTCCGGTCGAACAACCGTAGATACCAGGGAGTAGAAACGGGAGTTCCTCTCGTACTACCCCGTATTGCTGTCGGAATGCGCTGGCCCGATGGGCTCTCTCTCCATCAGTAGGGTGAAACCAACCTGTCTCACGACGGTCTAAACCCAGCTCATGTTCCCTGCTAGTGGCCCCTGGGAGGACTTTCTTTGTGTTCCGAAGGGTGCCCTGCCAAACCCACTGGTCCTTGTTTGCAGGTCGGGTTGTGGGACACATTAGCACAACTCCGAACGTCTGCAACCAGTCGATCGGCATTGAGCCGCGGCAGAGGCGATCTCAATCGAAAGCACTGGCGCACTCTCCTCTTTGCTTTTCTTTTCTGGAAGCTCGGTTGCCCTCGTGGTTTAGTACTAACAATCTTGCGGGTTGCCCTTCAACGTATTGTGCAGGCTAAAAAGACGTAGGCAGCGTGTTTTGGTGGTTGATCCGAATTCCTTACCTGAATATACACAGGTTAAATACAAGTGGGAAAACGATCACCCGGCACGCACAAACCTATGACTCGTAAATCGTACAAGGAGGGTACGTGACTTTGGAGGGGGGAGAGACCTTTTCGTTGCTTCTGCAGTGACGCTCTCTGAAGCCTCCTTTAGCGTTGACCAGTGTTCGCGCTGAGGAAAAAAGCGGCTTAATTCAGCCGGAAAAAAACTGTCGACTGCTTTGGCCGGTGTGCGATGATGCACGAGGGAAACACGCAGTTAAACTCCCCGTCGTCAAACTCCGCGCAGCGCGGTAGCTTGCAAACGGGCACTGTGTCCCAGTTGACCTCATCCTCGAGGATATCAGTCCGAGTATTACGCAGTACGAGTGCAAGTGCCATTTTCTGTTTGTACGTGCCGGGGGAGGACTAGCCTGTACGGGAGAAGATTGGCCTAGCGGTCTATTCACTCACTATCAATCACTAACACGCTGCCAGCGTTCTCTTTCGTGTTTACAATGCATTGTTCCAACGAAACATTGACCGGCTGATAATCAGCCGGATGATTTTTGGAAGGTCTGCCGATCAGACTGGGTTTTGCGACAACATCTTCTTGCCCGGTTTGTGCGTCAAGCTGACTCCGCTCCATTGGGCGGCATAGCCAAGCTTACACTGTTGAAAATGATTTGAGAAAAAGGCTCGAAATTCAATCAGCCGGCAAGCCGGCTGATCGCGCGCACACTGGCGTTGACAGCTAAAAAAACTGACAAAGTCGAACCGGGCACCAGAAGCTGACCAGTCGATGGTCCGCGACTTCTCTTCTTCATGCTCCTCTGCCGCTTACTCTGTTTGCTCTACTTTCTTGGGGGAAAAACTTAGTTTAATGTTTAGGCAGGACACTGCCTCTCATGCATGTTTGATGCTAGCATCAAGTCTTCTTCGAAGAGAGGGGGGAGGGCGGGAAATAGTCTTTTTGGTCTTCGCAACTTATGTCGTCATTTTGGCTCGTTGAATTGCTTGGCTCTCTCATTTTATTTCTATTGTCGTCGGGATTTCCGGCCGACGTCTCCCTTTTGTTCGGGGTGGTGAAGATGCACGCGCAGGCTGCAGCTGTGTTGGCGGGCTGTGCAGGCTTGACTCCTCTCGGTCCTGCATACATGGTCGTGGTCAGTTTACGACCCCGTATACATGGCTAATGGCTGTAAACACATAGTGAGCAGGTTGTGAGCACATGGTTGTGAACACATGATTGTGAACAAGTGTGGACGCGTGGGTGTGAACAGGCCATGAACACACGACACAGTTTAGGATATACGCTGAAGAACACACGATTGTGTAGTCAGTTGTGAACACATGATACAGGTTATGAACACCCGGTTGTGAACACACGTTTAGAACACACGGTGAAGAACACACGATTGTGTATTCGTGGTAGGCTGTGAGCCTAGGTTTTGAAATTTGTCTCCCTCGTGCAGGATAGGCAAGCCAACCGACGAACCTCTTCCCGGAAGCGAAGACAATTCCGAAAGGCCAGTCTCACGTCAGCGCGAAACCTTGAGGCGGCGGCGTTATCGAACGACGCACACGGTTGACGGCATCCACGCTGCCCTTGTGCGGGAAGGCGTAAGCCGCAAGAGGTTGTGAGCAGGCGTCGGGCACACCGGCGAGCCTGGGCGACTGCTGATTGGCTGCCAGATGCGGGTAATCGTGGGCGGTGTGCTGAGGGGTGCTGTGTATGGCGTGCAGGCTAGTCTTCCCTCGGCTACGCGGCTTCGGAGGAGTCTGAGATGCGTGGGAGGTTCGAACGTGAAGTATAGGGTCGTATGGAGGTGACGCGGGAGAGGTGACGGGGCTAGCTAAACTGTGCCCGCTGTTGCCACTGCGAATCGACACCAAGTCCACGGGATGCCGGCTCCCGCTGCTTTGCGTGTTGCTCGCCCCGACGCCGTGCCCCCTCGCCGCTTGGCTGTGCGGAGGCTGCTGCTGGTGCGCGTGCAGCGGGTCCTGCTGCTGCACCAAGAGACCGACCGGGATGCTCCTCTGAGGGTCCGTTTTCCCCAGGAAGCTCGTCGAGCGCTCCTTGCTCAGCGCCCGGGCGCAGTAGAGGAAACCGTTCTCCGGAACCTCGCTGAGCCGGAAGTTCTCGCTCCCTTCCCTGCTCAACCCGCTCGGGCTTCCCGGGGCGTCAGCGGAGTGCTGCTCCCTCCGTTCGGACGTCACGGAGCCGCTTCGCGAGGACCGTCTCCGGTTCGCGGCCTTCAGAGGGTTCCTCGTCAACCGCTTCCCGTGGGCCGCCTGCTCCCGCTGCACGTACGTGTGCTCGTGCATGCTCGCCCTGCTCAGGAACGGCGCGGCGAAGCCGTCGTCCACGGTGTACGCGGGGGAGTTGACTTCGTGGCCGTGGCTCCGGGGGGAGCCTGCTTCTCTCTTCGAAGCGTGCCGACCGGGGCTGTCGAGGTCGCGGAGGGATTCGGCGGTCTGCATCGAGGCGAAGGGGAGGGCTATTTTTTCGATGTCCGACGGGTAGCTGCTGTAGTCGACGAACGGCGACGTTTTGCCCTTCCGGAACAGGGGCCGCATGCCCTGGGCCTCGAGCATCTTCTCCGAGATCTTGCCCTTCGCGTACGCGTGCTGCATCAACCAGTACCGCTTGGCCTGAGACGTCAGCCAGACCGCGTTGAGGAACCAGCCGACGATGCTCAGCCCGGGGATGATGAAAAAAAACGCCATCACCTTCCCCGTGAGCGACCGCGGGTGGTAATCCCCGAAGCCGATCGTGGTCAGCGTCACGTAGCAGTACCAGAACCCTTCCCGGTAGTCCCACCCCTCCTGCCCCATGAACGCGGCCGCCCACGACAGCAGCCAGATGAACATGATCAAGCTGCCGACGAGGATCCCCCTCCAAGAGTAGTGGTGCGGAAGCTCCGGCTGCAGCTTGTAGTAAACGGTCACCGCTTCGACCATTTCCCCGCGGGTTAAAACCCCGTCGGGATCTGTGTCGGCTTCGTTCATCACGTACTGGACGACCAGCGGGTCCACTTTCTCGCCGCTCAGCGCGCACAAGAAGCACCCGAGCTCCTCCCTGTCGATCGTGCCGCTCCCGTCGGCATCGAAGCGGTCGAAGACGTTGTTCGCCTCCATCACCGCCGCGTTCGACAGCAAGCCGTCGTCCGAAAGCCGGTCGTTCCCTTCCTCGCGGCCGCAGAACGTGGTGTACAGGGCTTTCGTGATGCAGATGCCGAGGGTCGACAGCTTTTTGACGACGTGGGCGACCAACCCGATGCCGAGGATCGAGTATATCAGGGTGAACACGCGGCCGCTGTTCGTAACGGGGGCTATGTTGCCGTATCCGATCGTGGTCACCACGGTCAGGCTGAAAAACGTCGCGCCGGAGAACGTCCACTCCCTGTCGTCGAGGCTCCGGAAGTGGCACAGGGTGGAGTCCTGGAGGATCCGGCGCTGCGCCTGCGTCAGGTTCGCGAGCTGCAGGATCACCTCGCCGTCTTGGATATCCTGCCGCTCCTGCAATGACTCCAGCCCCGACAGCACGCCGCCCCCCAGGGCTAAGTACATCGTCAGGATCACCAGGTACTGCACCACGAGCAGCATCATCATCCGCAAGGTGCTATCGGTATCCATTTTGCTGGGTAATCCCCTCCCCCACCCCTCTTCCCCGCCCCCCGGGAGGGGGGTTGGGGGACGTTCCTCTCAACCCCTAATTTATACTCAGTGTGATAGGTTAGTCCACAAAAAGAGTAGACACGCGCTTTTCCGTCTTGGCTTTGTGTCCCTACTTGTTTTTGCCAAGAGCTGCGGCTCCACTATTCTCACCTTCAATGAATCATACTGTTTTCTGGTTTTTTGTCGGGGTATCCGACCAACCACCTGTCTGCCCTCATGATACGTTCAGGGGCATGCTGAAGGAACCGCCCACCTAGCCAGTTAGAGTGAAGAAAAAAAAAGACGCCGCGCCTGCGCGAGCTGCAGGATCACCTCGCCGTCTTGGATATCCTGCCGCTCCTGCGATGACTCCAGCCCCGACAGCACCCCGCCCCCCAGGGCTAAGTACATCGTCAGGATCACCAGGTACTGCACCACGAGCAGCATCATCATCCGCAAGGTGCTATCGGTATCCATTTTGCTGGGTAATCCCCTCCCCCATCCCTCTTCCCCGCCCCCCGGGAGGGGGGGTTGGGGGGCGTTCCTCTCAACCCCTAATTTATACTCAGTGTGATAGGTTAGTCCACAAAAAGAGTAGACACGCGCTTTTCCGTCTTGGCTTTGTGTCCCTACTTGTTTTTGCCAAGAGCTGCGGCTCCACTATTCTCACCTTCAATGAATCATACTGTTTTCTGGTTTTTTGTCGGGGTATCCGATCAACCACCTGTCTGCCCTCATGATACGTTCAGGAGCATGCTGAAGGAACCGCCCACCTAGCCAGTTAGAGTGAAGAAAAAAAAAGACGCCGCGCCTGCGCGAGCTGAAGGATCACCTCGCCGTCTTGGATGTCCTGCCGCTCCTGCGATGACTACAGCCCCGACAGCACCCCGCCCCCGAGGGCCACGTACACCGTCAGGATCACCAGGTGCTGCACCACCAGCAGCACCATCATCCGCAAAGTGCTATCGGCATCCATTTTGCTGGGTAATCCCCTCCCCCACAACAGCACCATCCATCCACAAGGTTGGGGGACGTTCCTCTCAACCCCTCGATAGGATATGTTCCACAAACGAGCAGGGTTTGTGTGTGTATGTGTGCCGGTTGTATGGAAAATATGCTAACACTGCACTGCAGGGAACAGTATCCTAGAACTTCTCGTTGGGGTTCGAGTGGTCACCACGGTCAGGCTGAAAAACGTGGCGCCGGACGGAGAACATCCACTCCCTGTCGTCGAGGCTCCGGAAGTGACACAAGCAGCACCATCATCCGCAAAGTGCTGTCGATGTCCATTTTGCTGGGTATTCCCCCACCTCGTCAGTAAGAGTGCTCCGGTGCGTTCCATATTGCGGCATATCGCACGGACGTCGGCAAACGGCACAGGGACAAACAGGAGGATGCTTAGATCAGCAGAAGAAGCGAACTGAGGAAGAAAAGAGCATGACGAGGGGTTGCTTGACTTGAGTCCCCCAAAGCAGCCGCCGGCGCAGTTGCTCGAAAGAAGGCTAGGCGCGACGGGGTTTGCTTTACTTTTTTCGGGTTCGGAGTTGAGGTTCTTTCGTTCGTTCTTTTTTTTTTTTTTTTTTGAACAATCTTCCAGGAACGCCGTTGTTCGCGTAATCCGAGTGATTCGACGAGAAAATACGCCGTGCGGCTGCGATAGATCCTACGCGCCACTGAATACCACCACCTGGTTGTTTTCCGTGGCACGCGTCACGACCCGAGGCTCCAGAGTTCCTTTTCTTGTGGCCGGGGCCATACAGAACCGTATGCAAACAGACCTCTTTCGGCGCTGTACTGTCCGTTCATGAGATGAAAAACCTGGCCGTGCATTGCCGTGTACGTTCAGCCACCGCGCAACACAGGCCGAGAACGAATCGGAGCACACGCACAAGCTCAAGGCTTGCATGAACAAAAATGCGTGGGTTTTGATTTATCCTAGGAAAACGGCGAAACAGAGAGGGAGTGGGATGGTGCGTCAGACCCTCTTCGAGAGAAAACTGAACGTGTACCGCGTCTGGCCAGCCTCCCCATTACAGGTCGACTCTGTTCCTACCCAAAGTAGACCGCTCACCGGTGAGAGGGGGAGAAAAACCCCTCGAGAAAGAGCCTGACGCGAGAGAGGAAGTCTGTCAGTCGAAGAACCAACCTTCGAGCGTCCGGAGCAATTCTTCGGAGAATGGGATGACGAGCGGGTGGGAGAGCAAGGTGCGCCAGACACACACCGCATACGATGCCGCACTTCGCGATGGGACTGCACAAAGGTGGAACAAAGCTGAGGCTCCGACGCGCAGTTATGTAGAATCTCCGGTGGTCAAAAAGGAGATCCCCTATTGCCTTCCCTTACGAGGGTACGTCGGATGTGGGTGTTATTGTACCTGAGGCACTTTGGGATGTGGATGCCACAGCCGTGCACGTTCGATGGCGCGGGTGCCCACGGTACAAGTTTCGGGGTCCTCTCCGTTTCTCCAACTACCGACATCAATGCAGAATGACTGCACGAGGACACCGGAGCTAGTTCCGTATACTAAAAGAACTGGTTCGTTCCTCTCAGGGAAAGCTAAAACCGTAAGAGGAGCTCCGCCGGTATCAGCGAAACGACACCGTCCCCGATCATCTGCATCTTCCCCTCGACCTGATCGCGAACGGTGAACAGATGACGGTTCTAAGTGGCCCGCTTCTGGGAAGCAGGCGGGCGTCTGTTGATTGCGCTAGCAACACCTAGAATACTCCAGCCCCCGCGAGACAGGGTTGTTGAGTGCCCCGCAACTGGTTCAGCCGAAAAAGGCTCGGATTGGGCAACGAAACAAAGCGGTTGGGGACGCGAACACAAGCCTGTCCGTGTCCACAACGAAAACGGATGCAGCTTCTTGCTGGTCCTCACGTGAGCCGCAAAAGCACAATGAAGGAACCAAAACGAAGCTGCGGAAGCGGTGAGCGGGTACAGGCGGGAAAAGAAAGTCCCCGCCCGCCCCAGATTGGCACTCTTTACTGTGTTGGCCGAGCAGCAATTCTCGTGCTGTAGTAGCGTCTGCAGAGAGGACAGCGATGCAGCGATGTGAGTCTGGTTCGTCGCATGTTTAGGCAGGACTGTTAGCCTTTTCATGCATGTTTGATGCTAACACACTCAAGTCTTCTTGGGAGAAGATGAGAGGGGGATTAGTACTGCAATTCACGGAGCGAAGTAACGCCATCATGCTACCAATGGAGGCGCGCCGGAGCAAGCAACGGATCCCCAAAAGAGCACGGGCGGCCTACCCCCCCAAGAGCAGAGGGACGAGACAGACGAATTGGCGGGACTCAGGCACATTCATCCCCATGAGAGTTCGAGCGACCTTTACCAGAAAAAGAAAGCGCCAGAGCTGGGAAACGTTTCTCTCATAAGAGTTTCAGTCCCCGCAGCGCGCGCTCTTGCTTATAACAACAAGGGGAGAATCCAAGCCGGTCCATCCCCTCCTGATAAATCATGATAGTTTGGATAGCTTGGGTTAGTTTCGGTTTGGATGCAAAGAATCTGTTGCGATAATCTGCATCGCCGGTATCGCGGTATTCTGTCATGTATCATGCTTTCGCCTCTTCCGCTCTACTGTGATAGACCGAAGAGTACAGCTTCAGGTAATTCATTGCAGCTTCAATGGATAGAGATGGACCTGACTGTGGTGGACCGTGATTCGCTGTGGTGAACAGCAGCAGGCAATCAATGCACATTCCAAGAGAAAAAATACAGGGATAGACCGGCTTAGAATCTCAGTTCGGGGAGAGGCAGGGGATTCAAGACTTGGGCAGAACGCTGCCGCTCCTGCATGGGCTCTTCCGCAGAAAGGGGTCAGTTGCAAGGCGCCACGCCCCACGAGTTCCGCATTTTTACTTGCAGCATCAGTCCCTCTCAAGTAAGAAGTACTCGGAGGCCCCCCGGCGCTTATTTCGACGGAGGCTAGAGAGGGGGAGACAACAGCACACCACCACGTTTCGGTCCTTTTTTTAAAGATGGCGCTCACGCCCTGGCACGAAACCCAGATGCTTACCTCCGGTTTGTGCGGGGTACGCACATTGCCTCCTTTGTGATTCGGCTTGCGGCGTTCTTGGGCATTCGCTACGAAGCAGGTGCTCATTCAAAAAGAAAGAAATGCCCCGCGGGTAATAGCAGTCCATACGAACATCGGAACTGTGGTATGCATAACAAGTGACCAGGCAACAACTGTAATGAACCTGCAGTAGACCAGGTGTTTTCAAACTTTCAGTTCGCACTGAACCTGTTGAAGTTGTTGCGTCGTGTCTAGTATGGGGCCAAAGCTTTGTCCCGCATACGGCGCCTTGTGGAGTGGGATGGTGAAGGGTTGCAAGTTTTGATTCATCTTTCGGTGACACGGAAGTTGCAGCGCTGAGCGCTGACTTTCCTTCCAGCACCCCTGGGCTGCACTCCCTTCAGGGAGCTCCCAAAAGGATGTCATTCCTGGCGGACGTCTCGTCTTTCCGGACTTGCCATTGTTCGCGCAGATCGGGAACGAACTGCGGTTGTACGATTGAGCGAGCTTACATACTCTACAATATTGTAGTTGACACAGGCACGATACTTTTGCCTGCGGCTGCCGATGGTGGCTTGGGGCTTGTCGAGATTCGTGGGCCGAACTCCGTGAAGAACCGCAGGGCGGCGATCGCAACGTCGTCGAGCGCCGCGGGGTACTTGAAAAAAACCCCCGGGGTTTTTTCGGGCGGCGGGGTTTTGGGGCCGTGGGGTAGGGCAGTGGTTTGCACGTCCTTCACCGAAGTTTCCCGTGAAGGATGGCAAGTATCTGGTGTTTGATCCTCATAGCGTTTCTCGCGCCAACGCCCCGGAATGCGGTGTGTCCAAGAAAAGGAAAGCAGCCGTCGTCGGCGCCGGTGCCCCAAAGCAGCGAGCCGTCGTAGGCGGCGGAGCCCTCGGCGAGGGGAAGGAAGGCGTCGTCGTCGCGGCCCGCGCACAGCGGCCGGAGGCCGCGCAGCGCGCAGCTGCTGGTCGGTCAGCTTGCCGGCGGCGTCGAGCCTTCGCAAGAAGTAGTTGAAGTACGGCTAAAGGTCACGTTTCTTCGTATCTTCCAACCCCCCGTTTTACCCAGGGTTAACACGGCGTCTTAAGAGCTTCCCCTTGTCGGGCGCCACAGAAGTGGCTAATTGTTCGAATCTTTCTTGAGTGGACAAGAAACCGCGTCTTGGTGTGCGTCCAAGTGTTCAACAACAACAACAACAACAACTGCACAACACAGCGTATGAATCCCCCGCCCCTACCCGACGAGCCTCACGGCTTCGAGGGGGGGTCCGCCTGCGTGGCGGAAGGGGGCGTTCGGAGCTTGTTGTTGTCGGGCTTGCCGGCCTTTTTGGACGAGGACGACGGTGGAGGAGCCCTCGGCGAGGAGCGGCCGGAGGCCGCGCAGCGCGCAGCTGCTGGTCGGTCAGCTTGCCGGCGGCGTCGAGCCTTCGCAAGAAGTAGTTGAAGTATGGCTAAAGGTCACGTTTCTTCGCATCTTCCAATCCCCGTTTTACCCAGGGTTAACACGGCGTCTTAAGAGCTTCCCCTCGTCGGGCGCCACAGAAGTGGTTAATTGTTCGAATCTTTCTTGAGTGGACAAGAAACCGCGTCTTGGTGTGCGTCCACGTGTTCAACAACTACAACAACAACAACAACTGCACAACACAGCGTATGAATCCCCCGCCCCTACCCGACGAGCCTCACGGCTTCAAGGGGGGGTCCGCCTGCGTGGCAGAAGGGGGCGTTCGGAGCTTGCTGTTGTCGGGCTTGGAAGGCGGGCCGCGCTCGTCGTCGCGGTAGTACCGCTCGTGCAGGAGGGAGCTCGGCGGGGACCCGGTGAACGCCGCCGCGTGGTCGATGAGGCCCAGCTCGCACAGGTCCTCCTCCTCGTCCTCCGCCGAAGCTCCGGCGGCGGCCGGCGCGGGCGGCGGCGCGCCCTTCTTCGCCCGCCCGCCGGCCTTTTTGGAAGTGGACGACGCCGCCTTCTCGACCTTCTTCTCCGCCTGCCCGCCGAGCTCGGTGAAGAACCGCAGGGCGGCGATCGCAACGTCGTCGAGCGCCGCGGGGTACTTGAAGAAACCCCCCGGGTTTTTTCGGGCGGCGGGGTTTGGGGGAGGTGGGGCAGGGCAGCCGTCGTCCCAAAGCAGCGAGCCGTCGTCGGCGGCGGAGGAGCCCTCGGCGAGGAGGCGGAAGGCGTCGTCGTCGCGGCCTGCGCACAGCGGCCGGAGGCCGCGCAGCGCGAGCTGCTGGTCGGTCAACTTGCCGGCGGCGTGGCGGCGCTGAAGCAGCCAGTAGTGCTTGGCTTGCGACGTCACGCGGATCGCGTTCAAAAACCACCCCACGACGCACAGTCCGGGGACGACGAAAAAAAACGCGAGCACCCGGCCCTCGTACGTCGTCGGGTGGTAGTCACCGAACCCGATGGTCGAAAGCGTCACGAAGCAGAACCAGAAGCTCTCCCGGTACCTCCAGCCCTCGCAGACCGAAAACAGCACGGCCCACGTCGACAGCCACACAAAAATCCCGCAGGCGTACGCGGCGATCGTCGCGCCGGACGTCTGCTGCGGGAGCTCGGGCAGCAACTTGTAGTAGATCCCCGCGACGCGGGCTGCGTTCGCGCGGGAGAAGACGGGGTTCCGCGCCGAACCGGTGTTCATGATGATGCAGTCCGCGACGAGCGGGTCCACATCGCGGCCTTGCAACGCGTCCAAGAACTTCTTCACGCAGTCCCGAGACAGCAGCGGCGGCTGGTCCGCGAAGAACTGGTCGTAAACGGAGTCGATGTGTTTGACGACGATCTCGGTCAACCGGCCGTCCTCGTCGACCTGGCCGACTTCGAGCAGGGGCGGGGGAGAGTGGTCGAAGGACTTCAACACCTGGCCGCAGGTGTCGGAGATCTCCTTGATCACGCGGGCGAGGATGGCGATGCCGACGAGGGAATACGCCATCGTGAACAGCCGCCCTGAGTCGGTGGCGGGAGCGATGTTGCCGTACCCGATCGTCGTCACCGCGGTCAGGCTGAAAAACGTGGCCCCGGCGACGGTCCATTCGGCGTCGTCGGTCGACCTGAACCGGCACAGGCCACCCTCTTCGAGGATCACGCGCTGCTCCGCCGACAGCTGCGCCCGGTTCAGCGCGACCTGCCCGCGCTCGATCCCCCTCCGCTCCCCGCGGGACTCGATCGACGCGAGCGTGGCGCCGCCGATGACCAAATACAGGAACACGAGGCCCATGCACCGAGCCACGTGGGCTGCTTCTTTCCGCAGCATTCCCATCGTCGACCTTCCCCGCTCTCCCGAGCCCCTTTGTTTCCCTTCTCTCGAGCGAGAGATACCTAAAGAGATTTGCGTTACCGACAATCAACCAAGGTTGATGTAGAGTCTCAGATATCTTTCTTTTGGGGGGTAGTTCTGCTGTCAATCCGTCTTTCTCTTACGTGCAAGTGGTCAAAACTCGCGCAAAACAACAGTACACTACCATCACTCAAAGAAATGAGTGGAAACGTAGGCGAGATGGCAAACGAATTGGTGCGCCACTGGCACAAATGCAAGTCCAACCTGCAGAACGCCGTATTCGCATCATGCTGAAAGCCGGAATGCTATGATACTATGACATTACGACCATCTCCACAGCGAAACTGCCTACCGAACGCTACAACGCCCGGATGCCTCGCAACTATCAGGCGGTCCGTGTAAAATAGGTAGCCGTGGAGAAGGTGGACTGGGCAGCGCAAAACGTAGCGACTCCGTTCACTTCATGAAAGGTGGACGAGCGTATGTGATATAGAACGAGCTAGGGACTTGAAAGCCGGTGAGACAAACGACCGCCGCGTGAGCTCGCACCACCGGTTGTTTGGAGGCTGCTTGATTTCCGCGGAAAGCAGGCCGCTGAAAGGTTCGAATTTTGGACTCCCGCGCTCGGGCTGGCTCGGAGAAGAGCGGCCCTAAATGGGTAAATAAACCCATTTTGGATACACCACCACGATCTCCGCTCGTTGTTGGAACAACAGTATTGCTTCCGGTTGTGTATCTTGCTGCAGTTCTTGAAGCGAAACCCCCGGGAGACTTACGGAGATCTACTTGGTTCGGAAAAAAATGGTACGAGGTCAGGCAAGCCTTGTGCGCTCGCTTCGTCTTCGCAACCGCGAATCTCTTAATCAGGGCTTTTCGCTTTCGTTAGCAGAGTGGAAGGAAGAAGATAGGGAGAGAGAGAAGCCCAAAAGGCGGCTCGAATCTCCCGCCAGGCCCTTTCGCCCGTGTGACTATCTTGTCTTCTTGTTTTGCCTGCCGGAGTCCCGTGGCTGGTTCATTCGTGGTCGGTTCCACTTAATTCCACCTCCAGGCGGAAAAGTCCGAAAGATGGACAAGAAAAGAAGCCACGCTGCAGACTACCTGGTGCAGGGTTCCGTCACATCAACGAGGGACCAGAAGTTACCCTCCCCGCGCTGAGGCCGGCCAAAGCAGCTCGTATCGACGCCGTGTCTTCTTGGACCACGACAGCATGGGGGGTACTAGCTTCGTGTTGATGATGCCTTGCGCGAACTCTCGACTGGCGTCGCGGCGGGTCGTGACGGCCACGGCTTCCCGCTCGACGGTCGGGAGCTGATGGAGGCGGGCGCTGATGTCGGGATCTCGCAGGATGGGCGCCGCGTCGGTGACGAAGCTGACGTGCTCATCGAGGTTGTCGGAATGCAGGGTCATCGCACCTTCCGCCACGTCGGCATCGCCGCCTTCGGGGAACTCCGGATCGCCAGCAACGGGGAACATGAACCGAAGACCGAGACGGTCTGCCGCCACGCGGGCGGCGACGGACGACGAAACCAAGACCACTGGCGTCGGGAGGTCAAGCTCTGAGTTGCAATACCTCGCTATGCACGCCGCGACACGGGCGTTGGCATCCAGGTGGGGGGGTGCAGAAGGCAGGCGAGCCAGCAGCTGCAGCTCGTCGGACGCCTTGAGGACGAAGACTGTGCCGCTGGCCGGGAGCGCGCCGACGGCCCGCAGCGCCGCGGCCGCGTGGGCCTGCACGCATTGGTGGCAGCTCCCCGCCATCCGCCGAAGCTCCGCGACCGCGGTGTGCGTGACCACGACGCCGCCGCCCCACCGCGACAGCGCCGCCGACGCGAGCAGCGACGACGCCGTCATCACGTACACACCCCGCGCATCGGCCTGCCACCGCAGCCACCCACCGAACCCCAGCTTCTGCCGCTCCGCGCCGGCCGCTGCAGGATCCGCCGCCAGCCGCCGGGAGACTACCGCCAGGTCGACCTTCAACCGCGACACGTTCGCGCTCGTGCAGATCTTCCATACGACCTCCCATTCCACACTGCGCGTCCACCCTGACGAGCCAGACCGGAGAAGCTGGGACAGCATCAGCACCGCTTGGTTCGCGAGCCTGGGGGGGACATGCGAGATGGGCCTGATGCCATCCAGCAGGTCCCGCATCGCGACTTCCAACGACTGCCGCGACGCGCCGCGCTGTTGGACGTCGTCGCCGGGCGCGCCGTGCGCCATCAGCGCGAACACGTGCTTGAGCATCTTCGGGCCGCGGTGGAAGAGGGCGGGGCTGAGGTTGAGGCGCCGGGCGGCCTCTTCCTGGACCAGGCGCCGCTCGTCCTCCGCCGGCAGCGAGCCGACGCGGCGCGGGCCCCCGGGCGGCGGCAGGGCTCCTAGCTGAAAGTCGAGTCGCACAATCTCGCTGAGGACGGCGGCCTTGTCCACCGAGCAAGGCAGCTGGCCAGGATGGGCGTCGACGATGCGCGCGACCGCTTCGACGTGTCCGAGCAACGCGTGCGCCCTGCACGCCGCGACCGCCCACGACAATTTCCGGGCCGCGGAGATGGTGTGGGACTGTTCGAGGACGTTCGATCCGTGGCTGAGCAGTTGGAGGGCGAGGTCCGGCCGTTGCGCGTCGATGAGTTTGTACGCCGCGTACTCGAGGGACCCAGCCAGGAGGGAGAGCCGCTGCCTCGTGAAAAAAGTGGATGCGGCGAGCGTCTGGAAGAAGCGGTAAAGCGCCTCGAAGACCCGCGTCGACAGCCAGTCGTCCCTCCGCGAAGTGAACGCCCGCAGTGCGTCGGAAAGCTTCTCCCTGAAGGCCTTCGAAAGCGGGACGCGGTTCGCGCCCATCGTCTGCAGCTCGTCGGCGAGCCTTTCAATGCGGTCGACCAGCGTCCCCCGCTCGGCGTGGGCCGCGAAGCCGACGCAGTGCGTAACAGACGCGTCGACCGCCGACGGCACCAGCCGGGGCACGGCCAGCGAGGCGGCGGAACCCGCGAACCCCGGAGGGCACCCCCCCGCGTGCAACAGCCGGGTACTGCCCCTCACCTGCGCCATGGCCGCTCGGCGCCGCCGCTGCTGCGCCGCCGCCGGCTTCGCTGTTCGGCGGGCGCCGCGGCTTACGGCCTCCATCTTGTCATCACTTCGAACCGAGTGTTTCCGGCGTTGTTTTAGGTAGGGTAGTTTACGGCGTTGTATTGTGGTTTAGTTTTTCTTGGTTGTGTTCCTTTCTTCCTGTTCGAGAGAAATCAGTTGCGTTAGATGCAAGTATCAAGTGTTCTTGAGGGAAAACACGAGTAAAAACGACAGCTCGTCGGCCAGCCTGTCAATGCAGTCGTCACCGTCCCCCGCTCGGCGCGCGGGCCGCGAAGCCGACGCAGTGCGTCACGGACGCGTCGACCACGGCGCCAGCCGGGGCACGGCCAGTGAGGCGGCAGAACCCGCGAACCCCGGAGGGCACCCCCCCCGCGTGCAACAGCCGGGTACTGCACCTCGCTTGCGCCATGGCCGCTCGGCGCCGCCGCTGCTGCGCCGCCGCCGGCTTCGCTGTTCGGCGGGCGCCGCGGCTTACGGCCTTCATCTTGCCATCACTTAGAACCGAGGGGGTGTGGCGACGACGACGGAATGCTTCGTCTTATTTTTGCGCTGTGTTTCCGGCGTCTTTTTAGTATGCTTTTTCTTGGTTGTGTTCCCTTCTTCCTGTTCGAGGGGGGAAATCAGTTGCCTTTACCTTGGATTTGTGTGCGATGCGCAAGCATCAAGTGTTCTTGGCGGAAGATACGAGTAAAAACGACAGCTCGTCGGCCAGCCTGTCAATGCGGTCCCCCCGCAAACCCGGCTGACGGCCTCCATCTTGTCATCACTTCGCACACACGGGGGCGATGTTGTGTGTTGCGTTTCTTCCTGTTCGAGGGGAGAAATCAGTTGCCTTGTATACATGTTCGATGTGCAAGCATCAAGTGTTGATACGAGTAAAAACGACAGCTCGTCGGCCAGCCTGTCAATGCGGTCCCCCCGCAAACCCGGCTAACGGCCTCCATCTTGTCATCACTTCGCACACACGGGGGCGATGTTATGTGTTGCCTTTCTTCCTGTTCGAGGGGAGAAATCAGATCCCTTGCATGCATGTTTGACTAGCATTAAGTGTTCTGAAGGGAAGATAGGAGTAAAAACGACAGCTCGTCGGCGAGCCCGTCCATGCGGCCGACCAGCGTCCCCCGCTCGGCTTGACGCATGACCGACGACGGCGCCAGCCGGGGCACGGCCGAGCAGAACCCCTGAACCCGCGGCCCACCGCCCCCGCGTTCAACAGTCGGGTGCTGCCCCTCGCCTGCGCCAAGGCCGCTCGGCGCCGCCGCTCCTCTGCGCCGCCGTCGGCTTCGCCGTTGTGGCGGGTATCGTATAGACCCTTGAAGACACAGGATCTGGATGTGAATTTGGAAGCTGCCGTTCGCCGAAGCTAGCTAGTCGTGGCCCGATAAATCCGATGTGCCTTGAGTAACTCACGCTTTCCTCTAGACTGGATTCTGGCTTGCGGCAAGGCGTTCAGCCATAATTCATCCAGTGGTAACATCACGGCACTGTCCGATCGAACAACCGTAGATACCAGGGACTACAAACGGCAGTTCCTCGTGTACGAACCCGATTTGCTGTCGGAATGCGCTGGCCCGATGGGCTCTCTCTCCATCAGTAGGGTATACAACAGAAGTTTCGGCAAGTATCGGAACAATTTGTTTTCGTTCGGTCAAAAGAAGATGTACAACTACAGGAAGCACAAACGTGGGTGGCGGGGTGGTGGGGGCGTAAGAAATCGAAGAAGAAAAGAAGTAAGGCAGGTGTTCGGATGTAACAAGCGCCCTATCAGAGGCAGCACCGCGCCGGGGAAAGGCAACTGCACAAATGCTCATCCCTTATGCACAACCAGGTCATAGGTACAAAGATGTCCTATTAGTGGCCTCCAGGGAGCCGTAGCCCTGTCTAGGCGTGCCAGGCATCCGCGAGGCCGTATGGATGGCCGAGGAGGATTTCTCCAGCAACCTCGCTGTGGTTAAAGACTCTTTTGGGAGAGACAAGCAAATGCCACTTGTGATGCAGCTTTCATTCCGGCTTCCGACAATTACTTAACACGTACGACCTTTGCCTGAAGCTCCTTCTTGTTGCGTTCTTCGCCCCGTCCCCTTCCCCCGCTTTCCCGTCAAGAAATCGGGAAAGTCTTGATAAAAGTTCAGTGTCTCTAATGAAAATAATGTAGAAATAGAGAAAAAGGAAGAAGAACCAGGCAAATTCGTCTCTATGGAACCGCCTCTCTAGGGTTAGCACGCAGTGTCGCGCTTCGATGTCCGAAGGTCTTGGCAGTTCGCCGCGCTGGGGGGGTGCGTGGGACGGAAGGATCCTCCGCAGCACGCCGCCTACAGCACATCTGCACCATTTGTGGTCTTACGGTGATTCTCGTGCATCCGACGTCACCAGTGCCGTCAAAATGAACCGGCACCCTTGGTGGATCTGATGACCGAGTACTACTTGGATACCTTAGGTGAGCTCTCTCGGTTCATCACGGCAGCTCGGAATTTCCAAACTGTCAACACCCAATTTTGACACAGCTCCCAATGCACTGGTTAGAAGGAAAATTTTAGATATCCGAAATGCAGACGCGATCTAGGAGGAGTAGCGGGGCAACGAAGGGTGGTATGCGGCGTCATCTGGCTGTCGACGACCGGCGCAAAAGCTTGTGTTGTGCGCCGGTCGTAATCTGGCCGTCGACGGCCGGCCAGCAGAAAAGCTACAGCCGGATGGTGTTGTGCGGCGTCATCTGGCTGCCAACAGGCCAGGGGAACTCGTTCGACGAGTGTTGTGCCGTGCGTCCGATCCGCTCGCGTCGTCTTCGGCTGCGAGGCGAGCGGGAGGATGTCCTGCGACGCGGCCGGGCCCCACCCAGGAGGCCAGGTTCCTCCCCGAGGAAGGCTCGGGCCCCGACGACGAGCTGTCGCCGATTTCCCGCTGCTCCGCCACCTGCCGGCTCCCCGGCGCGGTGTCCCGACTGGCGGTCCCGGACACGCCGGCTGCTGCTGAGCAACGAGCAAAGACGGGGACTGCGGCAGTCCCGCACAAGACTTGGGATCATGCCAAGGGGAAGTAAACAAAACGACGTCCGCGGGCGGCAGCAAAGAGAAACACGCGCCGGCCGCAAGTGAGGCCGGCGGAAAAGCTACAGGTGTTGTGCGGCGTCATCTGGCTGACTGGCGGTCCCGGACCTGCCGGCTGCTGCTGAGCAACGAGCAAAGACGGGGACTGCGGCAGTCCCGCACGAGACTTGGGATCATGCCACGGGAAGTAAACAAAACGACGTCCGCAGGCTGCAGCAAAGAGTAACATGCGCCGGCCGCAAGTGAGGCCGGCGGAAAAGCTACAGCCGGATGGTGTTGTGCGGCGTCATCTGGCTGTCGATGGGCCAGGGGAACTCGTTCGACGAGATGCGCGCGAGTGTCGTGCCGTGCGTCCGGTCCGCTCGCGACGTCTTCGGCTGCGAGGTGAGCGGGAGGGTGTCCTGCGACGCGGCCGGGCTCCACCCGAAGGAGGCCAGGTTCCTCCCCGAGGAAGGCTCCGGCCCCGACGACGAGCTGTCGCCGATTTCCCGCTGCTCCGCCACCTGCCGGCTCCCCGGCGCGGTGTCCCGACTGGCGGTCCCGGACACGCCGGCTGCTGCTGAGCAACGAGCAAAGACGGGGACTGCGGCAGTCCCGCACGAGACTTGGGATCATGCCAACGGGAAGTAAACAAAACGACGTCCGCAGGCTGCAGCAAAGAGTAACATGCGCCGGCCGCAAGTGAGGCCGGCGGAAAAGCTACAGCCGGATGGTGTTGTGCGGCGTCATCTGGCTGTCGATGGGCCAGGGGAACTCGTTCGACGAGATGCGCGCGAGTGTCGTGCCGTGCGTCCGGTCCGCTCGCGACGTCTTCGGCTGCGAGGTGAGCGGGAGGGTGTCCTGCGACGCGGCCGGGCTCCACCCGAAGGAGGCCAGGTTCCTCCCCGAGGAAGGCTCCGGCCCCGACGACGAGCTGTCGCCGATTTCCCGCTGCTCCGCCACCTGCCGGCTCCCCGGCGCGGTGTCCCGACTGGCGGTCCCGGACACGCCGGCTGCTGCTGAGCAACGAGCAAAGACGGGGACTGCGGCAGTCCCGCACGAGACTTGGGATCATGCCAACGGGAAGTAAACAAAACGACGTCCGCAGGCTGCAGCAAAGAGTAACATGCGCCGGCCGCAAGTGAGGCCGGCGGAAAAGCTACAGCCGGATGGTGTTGTGCGGCGTCATCTGGCTGTCGATGGGCCAGGGGAACTCGTTCGACGAGATGCGCGCGAGTGTCGTGCCGTGCGTCCGGTCCGCTCGCGACGTCTTCGGCTGCGAGGTGAGCGGGAGGGTGTCCTGCGACGCGGCCGGGCTCCACCCGAAGGAGGCCAGGTTCCTCCCCGAGGAAGGCTCCGGCCCCGACGACGAGCTGTCGCCGATTTCCCGCTGCTCCGCCACCTGCCGGTACCCCGGCCTAGCCCCGCCGTCCCGCGGAGCTCGGTACCCATCCAGCCGCCCTTCAACGCTGTGTCCGCTCGAAGCCGCAGACCCGCTGCCAGTCGTGCCCGAGGCGCGCTGGTCGTGCGGGGCTGTGTCTCTGTACCCATCTTGGCGCAGCTGCGCGTCTCTCCCGCTCGCGCTGTTTCGGTTCGACGCCCCGGAGGTAGCGTCTGCGTTGGCGGAAACCCGCAGGTCGGGCCGCGGAGCTCGCAGGGCTTCGTTTGGCTGCGCGGGTCCCCCGCTCGACGGGTTTTGCGACGACCGCTGGCCGCCGGTACTGTCCGGCACGTGCGGGTGGCCCCGCGCAGCCAAGCCCGCCGGGCGGTGCGCCGCCCTTGCGTCGTTGCCGGGCATCCCCGCGTTCCCGCCCCCACAACTGCGCGTCGACGAGTCGTTGACGGCCCTGCCGCCGCCGTCGTCGCCGCCCGTTCGCACCGTCGAGCCATCGCCACTCGGCTGGTTACTCCTCCGCGGCGCTCGCGACTCAAGGTGTCCCGGTCGGTCCGCATGCCGCGAAGGGTCGTGGGTTTGGTTGCGGTTGCTGCTGTGCTGGCGGTGGCCTTGCGAGTCGTCCCCCCGCAGCTTCGCTCCGGGTCTTCTCCGGGCCTCCGGAGACTGGGGGGGCACGCGCTCGTTGCTCAGGTCCCACAGCTTCTGGAGCTTCTCGGCGTTCTCGAGGTGGAGCTTGTACTTTTTCAGCAGCTCCTGCGTGTTCGAGTCGAGCGTCGGGTCCCACGCGGGCACCCCCCCCGGGCTGGGCTCGTCCTCCCCGACCAGAAGCCCCGGGGGGTAGTGATGGTGGTGCACCTCGCCGCCGGCCCCCCACCGTACTGGAGACGTGTGCAGCGGCGAGCCGCCGCGGCCCCTGCGGGGGCTGTCGGCCGGCGACGCCTCGCGTTCACGGACGTACCGGTCGACCTGCGAGTGCAGGCTGACGTCCGACTTCGACCGCACGCTGCAGGCCGCGCTGCGCGTCTCGACGGGGCGGCGGGCCCCCGGCTCGCAGACGACGGTGACCGCGGAGGCAAAGAGCTCCGGGGCGCCGGCGGAGCTCCTGCGCCGGTCCGCCCCGCCGCTCTGCGGCGGGCGGTGGCTGGCGCCGGAGGCCAGCGGGAAGTCAGCAGGCGTGTTGCTGGGCGTAGCCGTCCGCGGCGGGTTGAGCTTCGAGTCGAGCCCGGGCGGGGGCTGCGCGGCGTTGCCGGAGTGGGCGTACAACTCGCGGGCCCCGGAGAGGAAGTTGTCCGGCCGCGCCGCCGCGGCGGCCGCAGCCCTGGGGGGGTCGAGCTGCGGGTCGTCTACGGGAGGGGCGTGGGACTCGAGAAAGTTGTCCGGCCGCGCCGCCCGCAGCACGGGCGTTGCAGTCCTAGAGGGGTCGAGTTTCGAGTCGATCCCGGGAGGCTGCGCCGTGTTGCCGGAGTGCGCGTAGGACTCGAGAAAGTTGTCCGTCCGCGCCGCCCGCAGCACGGGCGTTGCAGTCCTAGAGGGGTCGAGTTTCGAGTCGATCCCGGGAGGCTGCGCCGTGTTGCCGGAGTGCGCGTAGGACTCGAGAAAGTTGTCCGGCCGCGCCGCTCGCAGTACGGGCGTCGGCTGCATCGCGGCGGTGCCCGCCGAACTGCTCGAGAGAGCAGGATCCCGCCCGGAATTGGCCTCTGGAGGAGCAGGAGGAAGAGGAAGAGGAGGGGGAACTGGGCTCACCCGGGCCGGCTTCGCCTGCTGGTCGGCTGCTTCGCCGCAGCCAAGCTCGCGAAGTTCGCGCGCTGCGGCCAGGGCCTGGTCGCGGGCGGCCTGCAGCCGGCCGATGAGCCCTTCCTCCCCCCGCCCGCCGTCCGCAAACCCGTCCCTCCGGTCCACCGCCGGCCTCGTCACGTTGACGGCCAAGTCCCCCCAGTTCAACCCGGCGCGCTTGCCGTCCGCCGGGGACCCCGCGAAGCGGTCCGGGTTGAATGCCTGCGGTGGGTCGCGCGTCCGTCCGAGGCTCCCGGACTTCGACCGCGAGTACGAGCAGCGCTCGGGGAACGGCGCGAGCCGGGCGGTGTTCGTGATCTGCCGCAGGGCGGGCGGCGGCGGCGCCGGCGGCTGCTGGCAGCGCGCCCGGAAGTAGAGTGCGTCGACGAGCTGCTGGTGCGTCTCGGCGAGCGCTGAGAACTCGGCGAAGTTGAGGTCCGCCCGGCCGGCCGGCACCCCCGCCGCGTGCAGCAGCGTGTCGACCGCCACGAACGGCGGCGCGGCCAGCCTCGTCAGCGAGGCGTGCACGTCCTGCCTGGACACCCGGCCCGTGATCCGTGTATCGAGATACGCGAATACAGCGAGCACCTTCGCTCCGAAGGTCGGCGCGGGACCTGTGGCCGCAACCCTCGCCGGCCAGGCGAGCGGCCTCCAGTACAGCACAGTATGCACCGCCTCCGGGACGATCCCCGAAGCATCGCTGTGCCAGATGTTCTCCGGTTGGAAGCACCACATCTGCTGCCCCGGCGTGACGCCATCGTGCACCGACGCCACCACCCACTGGCTCCCGCGCAGCGCCTGCAGTGACTCAACTTGGAACACCACGTCCGGGTACCCCGCCGGCCGGAGGGACTGCGACAGCACGTCGAAGTACGCCTGCGCGCTCTCGACCACTTCCCTCACCGACGGTCGGGCGGCGAACGGGAGCTGCACGTTGTGCTTCTTCCCGTACAGGTCGGACCCCACGTTAACGGTGAACATGCACGGCTACCTCCTGCTTCCCTTTGGGCGAGCCCAACTCGCGTCCCACTCCTACCCGCGGGGCTGGGGGGGAGAAGGCTGGCGGGCTTCGGTACTACGCTGCGGCGGCGTGTTCAGTCCAACATGTTCCGCTCCTTTTCTCTTTCGAGGAGCAGCAGGGGGAGGGACGGGTAGGGTTCGGGGCGTGCCGCCCGACCACTCTTTTTCCTTTTCACCTGGGAGGGCGTTTTTTCGGCGTGGTATATGGTAACAACTGGTCTCGGCTTCGTATTTTCCGGCGATGCCTCGCGCAGTCCGTTGCCTGTGACGGCGTTCTTTTGGTTGGTGTTTTAAAATTACTTACATTCGCTGCTGATCTGCTGATTGGCTCTGCGTGTGTCTTTTCTTTTCTAGCGGCGGCGGGACATTCCGCTACTGAGCTGGGTTTGCGATAGTCATAGATTCTGGGCATTTCTACCCCACGTCAATTGCCCAAGCACTCGCTCTATAGCCATGCGGGTCGGCGGATTCGACTTCGTTGACTAAAACGTGTCCTCAGCCCTTTCACGGCAGCGCGTTGGCTTTCTGGCAAAGCCGTCGGAAGATCTTGTTTGTGCGCACTAGCGAACCTTTGGTAAGCCTCACGCAGTACGCTGCCAACCTTGTACTAATATTTAGTACAAACTATGCAATCGGCAACACGAGAAGAAAGAAGCGGGGCGCGGAATGGTTGGTAGGTACGACAGACCCTCTGCCCGAACTGCGGGGCTGGGCCAGGTATTCGTGCGTGTAAATGAAAAAAAGGGTCACAGGTAGCCCGACAGGGCTGGCAACACCCGGGTATGTATGGGTGCATACTTCCGGTCACTTGGCTGGTCAGCCGCGTGCCAGGTCAAATTAGTCAGGTTGCTGGAAGGATCAGGCTCGGACTGGTTAGTTGGCTGGGCGTTGTTTGACTTGACTGTGGCCAAGACCTTGCTGAGGGTGCGGTACTCTTCAAAAAGTCCAAGCCGTTAGTGGGAGGCGGGCAACTGCTCATGGACCAGTGCGGGTTGTACCGCAGCTGGCTCTAACTAGTGTCTCCTTGCTGCGAGGAGAACTGTCACTCGCCGGAACGCCGGACAGCGGTCAGCGCTGTTTCGGGTGCCAAGCAGTCCAGGTTCAAGTCGCGGGCGGCTGCAGCTCACACAAAACACAGGTAAATCTGGGCTTAGTGGCGGGCGTAAGCGTTGAACAATCAATGTGCGCACGGCAAAGACCGGCGCACGGTGGGATTAGAGGCAGCAGTTAAAAGTTCGGTAACAGCAAGTTCGGCGGCGAAGGTGAAGCAAAATTCGGGCGATGCTCAGCTCGAATGATGCTAAGTTCGGGCGAAGCTACGTTCTGGTGAAGCAAAGCTCGGCGTTGCTAAGTTCGGCGTTGGTGAAGCAAAGCTTGGCGTTGCTAAGTTCGGCGTTGGTGAAGCAAAGCTCGGCGTTGCTAAGTTCGGCGTTGGTGAAGCAAAGCTCGGCGTTGCTAAGTTCGGCGTTGGTGAAGCAAAGCTCGGCGTTGCTAAGTTCGGCGTTGGTGAAGCAAAGTTCAGGCGATGGCGATGCTAACTTCTGGCGACGATAAGTTCGGGCGGGGCGGGCATAGCTGGGCGAGTAGTCGCACTACTGCCATCCACCAGTGCGGGTTGTACGCGCAGCGCTGGTGCCGGTACAGGCGGCCTCGGCGAAGGCCAGGCGGCCTCGGCGAAGGCCAGGCGGCCGTCAACTGCGCCGGCAGCAACCGGAAGACCCGCTCGCAGACCGTCGCCGCCGCCGGCGCCGTCGGCCGGAATTTGGGTTTCGCCCTCAGGCCCCCGGGGAACAAATGCGCCAGAGAAGGCGTCCGGTGCCTCTCCCTTCAGTTGAACTGAGCCGGCCCGCAACGACGCAGAGGCTCGTCTGCAGGCAGTACGCGCCTGCTTGCATCATAGAGCAGACCTCAGTCTGCGGGAACCTCGTTTCGGTCGAATTCAAGCCATCGTTTCGGTCGCATGTTTTCCTTCCCTTCCTTCCGCTTGCTCTCTATGGTTCACTACCGCCTCGAGAAGAACTGTCACTCGCAGCAGGAACGCTGTCAGCAATGTCTTCCTCCACGCCGGGGCCCAAGGAATCAAGGGTCAAGTCGTTGGCGGGCGGCAGGCAGCTGCGAGAGTAGCCGCAGTAGGCCATCCACCAGTGCGGGTTGTACGCGCAGTGCTGGTGCTGGTACAGGTCGGCGGCCTCGGCGAAGAAGGCCAGGCGGCCCGTCAGCTGCGCCGGCAGCAACCGGAAGACCCGCTCGCAGACCGTCGCCGCCGCCTGACGGGACTTGGGCTTCGCCTTCAGGCCCCCGGGGAACAAATGCGCCAGAGAAGGCGTCCGGTGCCTCTCCCTCCAGTTGAACTGCGCCGGCTCCGCAACGACGCAGAGGCTCGTCTGCAGGCAGTACGCGCCTGCTTACATCATAGAGCAGACCTCAGTCTGCGGAAACCTCGTTTCGGTCGCATGTTTTCCTTCCCTTCCTTCCGCTTGCTCTCTATGGTTCACTACCGCCTCGAGAAGAACTGTCACTCGCAGCAGCAACGCTGTCAGCAGTGTCTTCCTCCACGCCGGGGCCCAAGGAATCAAGGGTCAAGTCGTTGGCGGGCGGCAGGCAGCTGGGAGAGTAGCCGCAGTAGGCCATCCACCAGTGCGGGTTGTACGCGCAGCGCTGGTGCTGGTACAGGTCGGCGGCCTCGGCGAAGAAGGCCAGGCGGCCCGTCAGCTGCGCCGGCAGCAACCGGAAGACCCGCTCGCAGACCGTCGCCGCCGCCACCTGCCGGGACTTGGGCTTCGCCTTCAGGCCCCCGGGGAACAAATGCGCCAGAGAAGGCGTCCGGTGCCTCTCCCTCCAGTTGAACTGCGCCGGCTCCGCAATGACGCAGAGGCTCGTCTGCAAGCAGTACACCGCATGCTCCCGCTTCGCGAGCCAGTCCTGCACGATCTCGTGGGCAACCGCCGACAGTACAATGTCGCCCCCACACGCCGCGCCGCAGAGGAGGGATGCCCTCATGAGCCCCGCGCCATAGACGCCGTGCCTGTCTCGGAGGACCCGACATGAATCGACCGCCATCCTGGCGCGCGGCCCGTAGAACAAAGCGGGGGGGCGTTGCGTGTCGGTGGAGGGATGCCGTCGATCCCCGTCGTCCGAGTCCCCGCCGTCCTGCTGGTCGACAGTGCCGGCTATGGGGACGAATCGGGCGGTGTCGTAAGGGGAGCGGCCGCCCGGCTTGAAGGAGTCCTTTGCCGCCTCGACGCACAGCGCGGCGTAGGCCGCGGCCCGGGCCTCGGGCGTGTCCTTCGGCGCGTCGCCGGCGGCCAGGCGCGGGCAGGCGTCGTCGGCGGCGGCGCCCCGCGGCCAGTTGACGTGCTGCAGGGCCACCTGCAGCTGCAGCGCGAAGGCAGCCGCGTGCGCCGCCGCCGCGAACTCGAGCACCGCCCGGCCCGGGCCCGCGCGGATCACCGACACCCCGCCGCCGTTCGTCGGTTGCAACGCCCCGTGGATCGAACGCTCGGTGTCTGCGTTTTTTTTAGAGAGCAAGTTCGCTTAGGGATCCGGGGTTTTACAGTCTCCGAGTGACCATAGTCGTAAAGGTTCCTTCAAGGTATAGTATGTTAGTGTGTGTATCGTATCTGCTGTAGTGGCAGCACGTGTGCTTGTGTGTGTATCTTTGTTGCCTGTTGCCGACTATTCGACTTATTTTAGCGCGCGCACTTATTATTTTTAGAGTGAAGGTTAGCTTGCGGATCCTCGGTTTTAAGGTCTCCGGGTGACCGTCGTCGACAGTGTTCTTTTATGGTGGATTACTAGATATGCGTATGTTTAGTGTTAAGTTCCTCGTGCGGTGTCATTGTAGTATATTGCTGCTTCTGCGACTTGTGCCGTGCGCACTCTCGTTGCTGTTGAGACTAGTCATTTTGTGTTTTCCGACGATCCCGTATATGGACGTGCACGCCGACACCCCGCCGCCGTTCGTCGGTTGCAACGCCTCGACGATCGAGCGCTCGGTGTCTGCGTTTTATGAAGCCGTCGTCGAAAAGGTTCTTTTATGGTATATTTACTAGGTGTGCCCATGTTTGGTGCTCATGCGGTGTGGTTGGTAACAGTCTGGTGCAGCTTCTCTTGTGACCAGTCATTCTTTTGTTTTCTGACGATCCCGTATGGTACTTAGTCGGTGTTTTTCGACCGTTGTACTTGTCCCTTTGCATGGCACAGTTCCCGCGGGTTGGTACCAATTTTCTTTCGGGGAAATTGCAGGATCGGCACGGCGAACCCCCTTACCGTAGTAACCTCAAACTATCGAGGTACCCTTCTCCCCATAAATGCCTGAGGAGCTGTCTTCGACGGGGCATGAGTAGGGGATGGACCGGTTTCGTGACGACTGCTGGTGGATCTAAGAGGGGGTGCGGCTAAAAAGAATAGGCGCGATGTTTGTTTGTACGTGCCGGGGGAGGATTAGCCTGTTAGTGAGTGATAGTGCGTGCATATGATCGGTAGGCTAATCTTCTCCCAAACACGCTGCCAGCGTTCTCTTTCGTGTTTACAATTAATTGTTATTACGAAAAACATACCGGGGGCTGCTGTGGACTCTTCAGGGTAGGGGACCGCGTTGACGTCGGCAACGCAGCGGTGGAGCAGCTCGTGCCACATGGCGGGCAGGTTCGCGTACTTCCGCGAAAGCTGGTCGAAATCGTCAAGGCAGCAGAACAGCACCGCGGAACAAGGGGGGTCGGCGGCGAGAGCAGGCACGGCGTCCAGCCGACCCAGCGCTGTCGCCACGCCCTCCGAATGCGTCATCTGCTGCCGAGCCAAAACTCTGCGCTTCGAAAGCACGTGCTTCTGCCACCGGACGACTGCACGCAGGGCCGCACTGTCGGCGCGGTAGTCTGCGGGGGATGGTTGCTGTTCGTGCTGGTTTTGAGGGATAAGGAAAAGGTAAGAAATCTTTTTCCGGTGGCCTCCGTTGGTCTGGTAGTTTGTGCTACGTCCATTCTTTTACACTCGTTCTCTTCTCTACTCACTACTGTACGTACACTCTTTCGCTCTTCTTCTTTCTTTGGCTGGCCTAAAAAGACTCCCTGCGACCGACACCACTTCGCAATGAATGTGGCCTGGGCCCCCCACGTGCTCGTAGTCTGCGGTGGGTGGGCGTTTTTTGTGTTCAGATCCCGGTGGCCAACGCTCGCACGGATCAACGCTCGCAGGGATTCCTACTTCTCCGGCGTTTTATTGTGCCGATCAAAGCATGTCGTCATGGGTACAATCAATGAAGCCGGAACCCGCAAGTGGAAATCAATGACAAGCCAGTGCACCAAAGCCAATAGTCAAGAGTCGAAGAATGTAGAGTCAAACGTCAAAAAGCGTTTCGAATCAGAAATCAAATGCCAAAGGTCAAAGGCAAAGATGCAAAAGCCAAGTGCCAAGGTTCAACATCAAGTCATCAAGTGCACAGGTCGGTTCACCAATGATGCGGACGTTCAGTGCCCGACTGGACTCGCCTGCCGATGCTTCGCGCTTTTGAAGCCCAATCGACAAGTCAAGAATCGAAAGTTAAACAAACGTCAAAGCGTTTCAAGTCAGAAATCGAACCAAAAGTCAAAGGTCAAGATGCAAACACCGAGTGTAAGAAATCTGTTCACACACCGATGATGCGGACTTCCAGTGCCCGGCTGGACTCGAGCAGGACCGCCTGCCGATGGTTCGCGCTCTGAAGCTGATCGTCTCGCTCTCCGGCCGCGTAAGCCACGTCGCTGAAGGCCGCCCACATCTTTTTGAGCGTCGACAAGCAGCCGGCCGCCTCCTCTGCTATCTCATACTCGTCGGACTCAGGCACCAGCCGCCCGTGCTCCATCATCTCTCGCGTCTTGTGGTAGATCACCTCGCACGCCCGCGTCATGCTGTGCAGATGGCGGTACAGCGCGTGCATGTCTTTGTCGGCGGGCACGACGTTGTCCACTTGGAAGGTAATTAAATCGTCGGGATCTCGCTCGTTTTGGGCGGGCTTGTCAGGTGCGGGAGATGGGGGGCTGGCGGTCGGGAGCCATTCGGGGTTGTCGGCTGGCGCGGCGCACGCGGCGGGGGTGCTGGGCGCGGCCGCAACCGCGTCGTCTTCTTGCTGCTGGAGCTTCTCCATGGCCGCGTGGATGCGGTTCATCTCGTCGATGCCGGCGACGAGGTCTTGCACCTTGCCCACAGCCTTGCTGATCGCGGTCCGGGACGCCGCCGATTGCTTGTGCGCGACTTCGAACTCGTCATCCGACTCATCGTCTTCCGGCACCCCCTGCGGGGCGATCTGGACTCTGACCGACAGCCTCCTCCCCTTCACAGCAGCAACAGGGCGAAGCCCTCCACCGACCTTCCCCTTGTGCTGCTTCTTCCTTTCGAGCCCGCGAACGGTCATGTTTTCGTGCTCTGTCTCCTTTCGGCACTCCTGCGACAAAGTTTTGAAAGAAATACTCGAGGGACTGCCTTGTGCTCATTCCCCGGGACTAGGGGGAGAGAAAACAGAACAACAGGTCATTCTTGTTGCTTACGTCGTCTTCTTGCTGCTGGAGCTTCTCCATGGCCGCGTGGATGCGGTTCATCTCGTCGATGCCGGCGACGAGGTCTTGCAGCTTGCCCACAGCCTTGCTGATCGCGGTCCGGGACGCCGCCGATTGCTTGTGCGCGACTTCGAGCTCGTCGTCCGACTCATCGTCTTCCGGCTCCCCCTGCGGGGCGATCTGGACTCTGACCGACAGCCTCCTCCCCTTCACAGCAGCAACAGGGCGAAGCCCTCCACCGACCTTCCCCTTGCGCTGCTTCTTCCTTTCGAGCCCGCGAACGCTCATGTTTTCGTGCTCTGTCTCCTTTCGGCACTCCTGCGACAAAGTTTTGAAAGAAATCCTCGAGGGACTGCCTTGTGCTCATTCCCCGGGACTAGGGGGAGAGAAAACAGTACAACTACAAAGTGGGTCATTCTTGTTGCTTACGTCGTCTTCTTGCTGCTGGAGCTTCTCCATGGCCGCGTGGATGCGGTTCATCTCGTCGATGCCGGCGACGAGGTCTTGCACCTTGCCCACGGCCTTGCTGATCGCGGTCCGGGACGCCGCCGATTGCTTGTGCGCGACTTCGAGCTCGTCGTCCGACTCATCGTCTTCCGGCTCCCCCTGCGGGGCGATCTGGACTCTGACCGACAGCCTCCTCCCCTTCACAGCAGCAACAGGGAGAAACCCTCCACCGACCTTCCCCTTGCGCTGCTTCTTTCTTTCGAGCCCGCGAACGCTCATGTTTTCGTGCTCTGTCCCTTTCGGCGCTCCTTCGACAAAATAGACAGCCAGTGCGTCCCCGCTGGTCCCCAAAAAGAGGATCACCTCCTACCGTCTTTGTATCTGCCAAGTGGTGATCGCAGCGTGTGAAGAATCCGTGGGATGATCCGATACAGCTCTTTTCAGGCAGGCAAACAGGCCGGGGAACATGCAGTGCAAATGAAGAAGCTCTGGCAGCAAAAGACTGACTCTGAGAACACTTGACCGTGGCAAATGGCGTTTACGCACTGGACTTTGGTTTGGGTGCGTACAGTATTCGTGCACTCGCCTTCGTTATCGAAGCACATACGACGTACGCCTGAGGAGACCTCAGTGCCGTGTGGCCAACCTGGGATATCACAGGCCAGGGGTTACAAGCAAAACGGGATACGATCTGGGCAGCAAACTCCGGGAAACGGACTGGAGTGTCTGAGCGAGAAAGGTTGCTTCATGGCGAAGGTACTGAGTCGGGCGTACTCCTATCCAAGCTGCGGAGTCGCGGAGTTGGCCTGTGGTTTCTCGGAGAAGGGGAAACGGAGCTTCACGTAACAAGCCTCCAACAGGGCAGACTCTCAAAGCGTTTCCATCCTGTGATGGACGAAAACGGAAACGTTTTCATAATCTGCACTGTCGGAAGCTTGGCATACGCATTGCGTTTTCCCCCATGGGGAAAACTCATGAGTTTTATGACCTCCGAAATGGAGAATCTGAGGCGCGTTGGAAAGGTCTTTTCCAAGCTGAAAGTGCAGCGCACCAATGTCCTCGGTTCTGGCTTCTTCGACTCAACTGGCGAAAGGTTAAAGGCAGCGTTAGCCCTTTGGTGATTGCAGGATATGACAACTCTGCCCGGATAGAATGCGCTGTGTACACACCTCCTAATGATTGAGGCGAAGGGTGTGTGGTCGAGGGAGGCACTCAACGCGAATCGGAAACGGTTTTGCGGCGGGCAGCTGTGCTGCAGTGTCTCAGCTAGAAAGGCTGTCTTTCACGCAAGGGCAGCCTGCCCCACCCCCCCGTGCTCAGGGTTCGATATGAGGTGAAGGTACGTAGATGTCGGCTAGTACGTGGTAAGCTCACAGCATTTGGTCTTAATCAACGTGTGCTGCCGCGTGGATGAAGGCATCTCTTGGTCGGAGAACTACGGGAGACACAACCATGTCGCTAGAAGAATCGAGTCTCGGTTGCGCAAGGCAGGCCCCAAGCCGCTTCGTGCAACCCACAAGGATGCCCCGTTCAGGTGTGCACTCACAGGGTCCCCGATCGCCGCTTAACCTTGGCGCAGCTGCTGCGGCCGCAGCAGAACCCCGCAACAAAGGCGCGCGCAACCGGAGTGTGCGCAGGTCATACCGCTGGCGTTGCTCAGGGTAGTCGAAGGCCTGACAATCACACTAATGCAAGAAATTTACTACCGCTGGCGTTTGATGACATCATGACATCAACCACGACCACTGCACACGGTCACGACTAAATAACCGCGTGGCGCACCCGCCTCGCGAAACTTTGTGTTGGGAAATCCTACCCAGCCGTTGCAAGCAATGGGCAATCAACGGGATTCCTCGTCACGTCGATGGGCACGGACAAGCAGCGTCTTGATAGAGTTGGAACCTGCCGCGTGGTTGGGGGTAAGACAGGCCCGTCATAGCATCGGGTAGAAGCGAGACGCTCGTTTTTTTTTTTTTTCTCTCTTGAAAGTAAGCTAATACGGCACGGAATAGTTGATTGATGCGTTGAAGCCTTCCAGCACGATGTCGGCCATGTCGGCTGAACGAGCTGCACGAAGATGTCCCGCTGGCTGCACGTGTTGTTGACGACGGCGTCAAAGGTCCACCGATCCTGGGCACTGCACAGGTGGTGCACGGACACAGTGCTCGTCGCAAGGTTCAGGTCCACTGCGCTCTTCACCCCGGCATCGGTCTCCGTGTCTAGGACTTTGATGTTCTCGGCTCCGCCTTCGTCTTGTACTTTACCCTGGTTGCTCCTTCGTGGAACTCACATACTTTGGTAAGTTTCACGTAGGTACGCTGCCGCCTACTAATATTTGGTAACAACTATGACATTTGTTTGTGCGCACTTCCTCCAAACCTGTTTTGTTCATCTGACGGGAGTGAGGATAGTACGCTGCCATCGATCGGGTTTTGATCTTGACAAATTGCATTTGCTAGACACAAAAATACTCGAGGGGCTGCCTTGTGCTTACTACGAAGGAGGCTAGAGGGGGAGAAACCATACAACTACAAAGTGGTTTTGGTTGAACGCTTACGCCCGCCACTGTAACCCATGCACCTGTGTTTCGTGTGGGCTACAGCACATTTACCTCCTTTGAGCCTCCTCAAGTATTTCCTACAAAGCAGGTGCTTATACAAAAATACAATACAATTAAGAGATCCCATTTTCTTCTTTGAACTGCCAGTGAACCCCTCCCCCCGGGCGAATCACACCTTCGGTACAAGGACGTAGAGTGGCTGCGAGTGCCGACCTCATAGCTCATGTCGCCGGTCACTTCTACGGCGAAGCAACCGTGCGTCAGCAGTGTGCGCACGTTTCCCCCACCGGATGCCAGGGTGAGGTTGGTGCAAAAGAACTCGTCGGTCCAGGATCTGGCGCTTAGAGACGCACTCGGGTTGCCGGCAGGACAAGACGTCTCCCCCGGGAACAGGATCTGATTGTCGGCGCCATAGGCAACGCCCCCGTTCTGATAGTCGATGAAGCTTACACGAAACGACCTGCAGCAAAGTTAGTTAAAGTATCGAGAGCGAGAGAGACAGCCAAAGGGTGTGGGCCTCCACCGTCAGAGGTGGGCTTGGCTAGATTCGGGGTGGCTCCCTGGGAGGGACAGGGACGGGGTTAGTCACGCCTTAGCAGTCCCAGGGCCTCTCCCCACCCACCTGTATGTGTTCTCGTGGTCACCGCTACCGCGCTGACCTTTCCCGAGAGAGAAAGAGAACACATGAATTCAACTTCGTACTGCTGCGGCGGGCGTAAGTCGCTCCAGAGGCGCGGGCTTTACCACGCGGGCGGCCCAGAAATTGCCTTGAGTGTTTTGGTACTCTTTCTGCTAAGATCCCTCGTAGCTCGTGAAAGTTCTTTGAACCCCTTTGCACGGACAAGGCGCGGAGCTGTGCACACAAGATTGGCTGCTACCTTATTCGGAGCGCACTGGCGCCCTGATCCAGAAGAGACGCAGGTGGCTTCTCCTTATTTAGGCTGGACAACCGAGTCCAAATGACAACCGGAACAGCCGTGTCTCGAAAACGACAACTGGAGCACTGGGAGCCGAACGCTTCTTCCACGCACGCGACGCTCATCGATTTACGATTACGGTGTGGTGGGAAAGGTGCATACGCTCGCTTCAGGGACCCTCGGGTGCTCGTCGGGTTGTAAACACTGACCCACAACTGCACGGGCAACTCCAGATTCTCCGCAGGAGTGCTCTGCTTCGGAAGGCTGAGCAGCGTGAAGTCGTTCAGGTACACTTTGCAGCTCCGGATGTTGTACGTCCACACCAGGAAGCCAAACACGATGAGCAGGCAAACCAGCGTGAACGCGAGAACGCCGGCGGCCCGCTTCCACGTTACGCAGTTGTCTCGTGCTGCCGAGGGAGGAGGTGTACGTTGGGCTGCCGGGTCGTCTGTTGTCGGCCTCGAGTGGCTTGCCCGCATCGTCAGGTTAGTTCCGGTCTGTGTGCAATGTGAGTTCTTTTCGTGGATGGCTGGAAAGCGAGCGAGGCAACCGTTTGTGTGCTCATCTTGTTGCCAAGCACACTCAGGCAACAAACTCCACGCCTGATGCCGCAACTCCTTAACCCGGGCGGCGGCGCTTTGGCATGAGCCAGGAACCTCAAGGGGAGCAGCGCATCATCCACGCTTCAAAGGCCCAGCAACAAACTCTCAAGTTCAGTTCCCGCTGTGCAGCATGCGCCTTCCTTCGCGGAATGCAAAAAAAACGCTCGACGTAGCTGCTTTGACTCCGAATGGAAGGGAGGAAATATAGAGGCAGAGGGGCAAACACACTACAAACACAATCTGATTTGTTCTTCGCTTACACCACCGTGGGTTGCTTTCTCACACAGGACTTTTGACCTGTTGTGTTTGTGTGTCGTGTCGTGTCGTGTCGAGGGGTAGACCCGCATGACCTCAGGCCCGTTCAAAACGTGGTTCGGTAGCTTTGTCGAGCACTTCCTTCCAAGCTCGCGCTTATGTAACAGAAAAGCAAGAGAACCCCGCAGGGGTTTCGCCTCCGTTACGCCATGTGGCATGTTGCGCTTGCTGTACTACTCTCTGCCGCCTTAAAGCCACGCGACATCAAAGCTTTCGTGTGGCGCAATCTTGGTAACCCTCTGATTATGTAGCGCCCGGAGGCAACGTAAAGTCCACCGTGCAACGACGCGAGTGGATGACACACCTGATATCCTGCGGCGGAGTACAGGTAGCTGCCGTCGGCATTGTCTGCGGGGTTCAACGGTTCGCCCAACATTGTTTAAAGAACCACCGCCAGCCCCGCTCGGCCACCCCGTGGGGGGGGGGCGGAGTCGTATGCCGGTGGCTCCACCTTTTTTTGTCGTCTAGTTTGAGGGGAGGATCGAATAATAAGCACTTATTTGACACGCGCCGGGCTGTCAAAAAAATGACTACCACTATTTGACCCCGCCACTGTTCGGCACATCCTGCCTGCCCGGAGCTCTTTTTAGTATTCGACGAATCGAATCATAACACAGCGTGTTCTTGTTCGACCCGGCCCTTTACTTTCGTACCCGTCAGTGATAATGTCGGGCGAAGTGGGTCGGTGTGTTTTCTTTGTGGTAAACGAGGCTCCTCAGTGCGTCGTCGGTCCATTCGGACTCGTATAGACACCAGATCTAGATGTGAATCTGGAAGTTGCCGTTCGCTGAAGCTAGTCGTGGCCCGATAAATTCGAGGTGCCCTGAGTAACTCACGCATTCCTCTTGACTGAGTTCTGGCTTAGAGGCGTTCAGCCATAATCCATCCAGTGGTAGCATCACGGCACTGTCCGATCGAACAAGCGTGGATACCAGGGGACTAGAAACGTACTAACCCCGTATTGCTGTCGAAATGCGCTGGCCCGATGGTCCAGGCGATAGGGAACAACCCGATTTCCTAAGCAGCTCCAGGCGATAGGTTTATCAGGCCCACCCCGCCCGCAGTGCAACGCGGTGCGCTTCGACAGCGGCAGGCATACCAGGCAATTCGATGCAGTTCCAGGGAACAGGGGGCGAGCCTGCTTGGATTCTTGTAGAGCTAAAGTTCGCTATTGTGCGCACTTGCTTCGGTCTTGGGTTTTGATGTACCCCCGTGACAAAGCTGCAGTTCGTTTGACAGAAACGGCAGCCGAAGAAAAATACGTGTCGCAGCGGCAGCCGTCGCACGAGAGCGCTGTGGAAACGGCGCCCCCAATGGCCGGAAGAGGGAGTAGACCCTGAAGCGGAACTCGCGCTGCGGTCGGGGGAAGCAGAAGGGACAGACGGCGACAGGAGAGGACTAGAGAGAGGGCGACCTCCCGTGCAACGCACGGCTTCCCCGCGGCAGTTTTCAGTGCCTGGTCTGTTTCTTTTCCGGGCCGCCAGCACTGCACACGCCTGCTGACCAGAACGCTTGCGGCAACCACCGGTTGTAAATGTGTTGCATTCGTCTGTGGGCCTTCGAAGTGTGGGTGATGCCTCTCGCGCTGCTTTCCTTGAGGTTCCTGGCTCATGCCCAAGCGCCGCCGCCCGGGTTAAGGGGTTGCGGCATCAGGCGTGCCAGGGCCAGGGAGGCTGTTCGGAGGGGTCCCCACCCAATTTGTTGCACTCGTGTGATTATACCCTGAGCAACGCACTGTACCCACCGGTTGTGTTTCGCAAACATACTCAGACCGCAACTGACCATTACGTCCTACACTTTCCTTCACCATCGTTCCCAAATTGGCGAGCGGTGTTCCGATCTCCCTTTTCTAAACCCCTAACACGTGCATTGAATGCATGGCAGATACGTCACTATTGAGCCGGCACAGGACAATGTAGGTAGAGGCAAGCTGCAAGATTGTTGACACGAAAGATAAGCAAAGGCCGTAAACACTCAAGGCTCCCAAAAGGCGGGGTGGCTTGTGGGGGGGAATCTCCCTCTGAGAAGAAGGAGAGGCGGGGGAGGCGGGAAAAAATGCTAACGCCCAGAACTTATTTACACAGCTTCAAATTTGTTTGTGCGCACTTCCTTCAAACCTGTTTTGTTCATCTAACGGGAGTGAGGATAGTACGCTGCCATCGATCTCTTTTTTGTTCTTGACAAATTGCATTTGTCGACGGCTCATCGGTTGGCAGGCGATCCTTGGATGGGTCGGTCTCATCAAGCAGGAGAAGCGCCAGCCGGCAGTTCTTGCGGGGACAAGGGCAAAGAGGAGGCGTGGCGTGAGAGTGTGCTTGGTTCTGTTTTGCGAGGGAATGCCTTGGCGCTTCACTTGCTGAGTTCACCATGAACTGCGCTACTGCGCTTCGCGTGCGTATAAGTCGATCTTTGAGTGCGTGAGCCCCTCCGAAGAAAGGTCCATCACACTAGTTCCAACCTACTTAGCCCGGGTCTCTGGGTCGCGTCCCCCTCCTTCTCTTGGTCGCCTGGTCTTGCGTCTTGTTGGTCCGTCCGGGCTGGGGGCTTCGCGCTTCCCCTTCGTCTTGCATCACCTCGTCTCCTGCGCTTCGCGGGCGCTTAACTTGATCGGGGTAACCCCCTGAGGCAGCCACTGATTTTGTGAGTGAACAGGCTACTGGGGGGGGCCAATTACAATTGAGTTCAATTGTAATATAACGATACACGGCGTGGAATTGGGGGGTCTCAGACCCCCCCCAAAAAACACTAGTCTAGTGTATTATAATTGAAGTGCAGCTTGCCTGTTAGAAACACGTTGTCGTCATGACTAAATGACACAGTGTGAGTACAATGCAAGCCCGAGCAAAACTCCCCGAAAGAAAAGTTCAATTGTATTATACGGTTCAATAGCAATTAGCCCCCCCCAGTAGCCCAGGAAGTCACGGGGGACGGAGGGTGGGAACCCAGCTCCCCTGGACCTCGCGGATACCGCGGACTGATAGGGATAGCAAGCAGCGAATACCAGGATGTGGGTGGGTGAGATTTTTTTGTGTTGCTAAAACCCCAATGACCTGCTGTTTGGTCGTTACGCTGAAACGATGAATCGTAAGAATCGAGGGTTCGTCGGTCGCACAGAGGATCCTTGGAGTTGTTTCGCTGGAGCAGGCCAGGAGAAGCCCCGGCTTATAACTCTGCGCCGACTGAAGGGTCGCCTCCGTCCTGTTTAGCACGAGGTTCAAGAGATGGTTCATCGGTCTGCAGATCCTTGGATGCGTCGGTCTCGCCAAGCAGATCAGGAGAAGCACCAGCCGGAAGTTCTTGCGGGGACAAAGGCAAAGAGGAGGCGCTGGCGGGAGTGTGTTTTGCGAGGGAATCGAGGGGCGGTTCATCGGTCGGCAGAGGATCCTTGGAGTTATTTCGCTGAAGCAGACCAGGAGAAGCTCCGGCTGATAACTCGGAAGTGTCGACTTCGGGTTCTTCATGAGGTTCGAGAGATGGTTCATGGGTCTGCAGGGGATCTTTGGCTGTGCCGGCGCTGATGGAAGGGTCAGCTTCGGGGTTTGCATGAGGTTCGAGAGACGGTCCATCGGTCTGCAGGGAGTCCTTGGCTGTGTCAGCGCTGGTGGTGGGAATGTCAACTTCGGGTTTTGCACGAGGTTCGATAGATGGTTCATCGGTCTGCCGGGTATCCTTGGCTGTGTCGGCGCTGATGGAAGTGTCAGCTTCGGGTTTTGCATGAGGTTCGAGAGACGGTCCATCGGTCCGCAGGGGATCGTTGGCTGTGTCGGCGCTGATGGAAGTGTCAGCTTCGGGTTTTGCATGAGGTTCGAGAGACGGTCCATCGGTCCGCAGGGGATCCTTGGCTGTGTCGGTGCTGATGGAAGTGTCAGCTTCGGGTTTTGCACGAGGTTCGAGAGACGGTCCATCGGTCCGCAGGGGATCCTTGGCTGTGTCGGTGCTGATGGAAGTGTCAGCTTCGGGCTTTGCATGAGGTTCGAGAGACGGTCCATCGGTCCGCAGGGGATCCTTGGCTGTGTCTGCGCTGGTGGTGGAAGTGTCAACTTCGGGTCCTGCGTGACGTTCGAGAGACGGTTCATCGCCCGGCCTCTCGCCGGCGCTCCGCTCCCCACCCCCCCGCAGCGCCCGCCTGCACAGGTGCCCGCGGGCCGCGGCCTGGATGCTGGCGGCAGCGGCCTCGCGCTCCTGCGCAACGGCCCGGGCCCCCAACTCCGCTTCGGCCGGCTCGCCGGCCGCGCGCAGCAGCGGCCGCCGCCGGCGCACCGCGCGGCCCCTGCTGGCGGCCTGGATCCGGCGGGCCGCGCGCTCCGCCGATGCCGATCGGCGCCGGCGGGCAACGCAGGACCCGCTGGATGGGCGGCTGAAGGCGGGGTCCTCGTCGGTCCCCGTCAGGACGCTCACCCGCGATCCGCTGGGGAACCGGAGGATGGTTTCGAACTCCGGCGCGGCGGCGGCGCCCGCCGGCGTGGCGTGGCCCGGGGCGACCCTTTCCAGCCCGCCCGCGAAGCTCTCGAGCAGCGCCGCGACCGGCTTCGAGTGGAACCCGCAGCTGTACACGACGACGACCACGTCGACGGTCTCGAACGCCGGGGGCTGCTGGGCCTGCTGGCGCGGTTTCCCGGCGGCGGGCGGCAGCTTCCCGAAGCGAGCGGTCGCGTGTCCGACGCCGATGACCTGCAGCTGTGCGTCGAAAACGTGCCGGCGGGACGCCCTGCTCGGGTCGCCATCGCTGGCGAGGAAGTCGGTGACCGGGAGGCTTGCCGGGAAGAGCTTGTCCGAGGCCTCGGGGGGCACCGGGCTTGCAGCCTGGAACACCGCCTGCACGCACCGCTTTTCGACGCGGCCGTACCGCTTGGCGCGCTCGGTGAGCGAGCCGCCGTCGGCGCCGAACGAGTCTTCGACAGCCTTCTCGCGCCGCGCGTGGTAGTGGAACGCCAGGTCCGCCGCCTGCTGCCGCGCGGCCAGCGTCAGCCCGGCGCTGACGCCCGCGAACCCCCTCAGCGGCTTCGCCAGCGTCCGGACGTGCGCGGCGGCCTCGGCGCAGCACGACGGGCCTTCCGGACTGTAGATCGTCGTCTTCTTCCCGCGGATGGTGACCTTCAGCTTGTGCGGCGACACGTACGACTCCGCCCGCGCGTCCAGTTCCTCCGCGAGAGTCTCGGGACGCTCCCGGCAGGCGCACAGCTTCTGGTACACCGCGTGTTCCACAGACGTCAACATCCGCTCTCCTTCACTGTCGCCGGCACCTGTTTTTCGTAGTAACAATGCATTGTGAACACGAAAGAGAACGCTGCCAGCGTGTTTGGGAGAGAGGATCGAGTGAAAGTTCGCTTGAAACTCCGGGGGTTTCAAAGTCTCCGGGTGGGGGCTTTGGAATGGGAAGACATCCTTTTTTTGCCCGGCAAGTTCAGGTGGTACTTTGGGGGGTTGTTGCGCGAGGTAACGCCGTTTACCCGCGCTTGACCTGATCTCTCAGCGTTGACATTCAGGGCACTGGGCAGAAGTCACATTCCACTCGCCACCGCTGTGACGAAGCGAAATGCTGTGGTTTAATTAACCAGTTGGATTCCTCTTGTTCGTAACAGTTCTAAGCTGACGAGTATCGGTGTTTTTTTGGATCTGCAGTCAGTGCTCCCGCTAACCTCACTTTTGGTGAGGAAATCCAAAACCTGTTTTGGGCTTGTTTTTTTTTGGTGCCCCCCCCCCCAATTTTTTTACCCCCGTGTTGTGCAGGTTATTAGCTTCGTTTTTGCCTTGGTTTCCCGACCAACTTTCTTTTGCCGCTCTGAGACCGAGAAGCTTTTCTCCAGGGGGGGTCCGGGGGGCTTTGCCCCCCGGCGACTTCTCCGGCTGCTTCTGATCCTCGACTCTCTTTCTGGGCTCCAGCCCCCGTGGCAGCCCCAGACTTCTGCCCGCCAGCCCACGAGTAGACTGTGATGCAGTGCTTTGGCTACACGATACCACCAACGGGAAAAAGGTGAGGAATTCCTCGCCCTCTTTTTTCGAGCCTCTTTTTTTTTTTTTGGAGGAATTCCTCGCAGGGACTTATAAGGGGATTTCGGCCTAGAGCAATAGTCCATGTAGATGGACGGGTACCCGTCTTTTGCACCGGGGTGCCGAGCACGTGTTTGTCGACCCCCCAGACCCCCCCCCCCCCCCCCCCCAGTGGTGGTCCAGCCTGTCCAGCCACCCCAGCCAGCCCTGCAAAGTCGTTGAGGGCCCGAAAATTAGTGCCACCACTGTCCTCCACTGTGGATCGCTATGCACCACCATGCGCTATCGTGTCACTGTGCACACCGCACTAGCGTGGACCACTGTGCATCACCGTGCATCACTGCGCACCGTGTATAGATTCCGAGCCAGATGTTCCAGAGGGTGGAGGGTGCAGCAGAGAGGTGGGAGAACCAGCAGTTGTCCGGCAAAGGGCGCGTGAGGGGGAAAACACAGCAGTTGGATTACAAGGAAGAGTTGGAGAGCCCCATCCTGAGTTGGGCGTGATAGAATCCACCACTGCGGTTGGAAGTTCGGCTGTGTCTCGCCGGGTTGGGCCGCTTGCTCGCCTCCATGACCCCCCCCCCCCTATGACCCCCCTGGGACCCCCTATGGACCCCCCCATGACCCCCCTATGGACTCCCTATGGGCCCCCCCATGACCCCCTATGACTGCTGTGGTAGCCTACCCACACCCGCCAGCCCGTGGGTTTTTTTTTTTTTTTTTTTTTGAGGATGGACGGGTGACCCGCCCATCTAGACCGGCGTATAAATCCCTGATTCCTCGCACTTTTTCGTTAGCGGGAGCACTGCCTGCAGTAGGAAATCCCCGAGGCTGCCAGTTGCGAAATCTCAAAGGAAAATGTGCTGCAGCCCACACAAATATGTGGTCGTTTTTGTCCTCCGTGTTTAAGACCAGATAACTTGAGGGGGAAACTTAAGCACGGAAAAACGCGATCGTATACACGGGAAAGTCTCAGTTTAATGCCCAGGCAGAACACCTGCCTCGCATGCATGATTCATGCAGGAGGGTATGACTAAGAAATATGACCCCACACCTTTCACGGGCTGGTTGCTCACGCTGCTGAACTTCGGGAGCTCGGGCTGGGGAGCACCGGCTTCCCCACCAGGTTCGTCGGCGGGGGGCCGGCGGGCGTGCGACTTGTGGGCAGGCTGCGGAGCGTGGCGGGGGGCCTCGCCCGCCGCCGCTGCCCCTCCGGCCGCTGCTTGGTGACCGCCGCCGCGAGCTCCGCGCGCAGCCGCGCCTCCTCCGCGGCGATGCCGGTCCGGGCTGCGCGCTCCGGCGCCGCCGCCGCGTCGCGCGCGGCCTTCAACGCGTGGAACGCGGCCAGCTCGGCTTTTTCGCGCCCCCGCCTCACGGCGAGCCTCGGCACCCGTAACGCACCCCCCGCCCGTGTTTAAGACCGGTATTTTTTCGGGGGCAATCTTAGCTTAATGTATAGGCAGAAGACTGATTGAGAGAGAGAGAGAGACGAGATCGAGTGCAGGGACCATCTCTCCGGGGAGCTTCCGGTCTCCTCACTTGTTCCCGTGCTGCTACGGCGGGCGTAAGTCGCTCCGGAGGCTACTGATTGATGGGGGAGGGTAGGTACTACCGGCAAGAAAGAAAGCCCCCACACCTTTCGCGGGCTGGTCGCTCACGGTGCTGAACTTCGGAAGTTCGGGCTCGGGAGCTTCGGCGTCCTGACCGGATTCGTCGGCGGGGGGCCGGCGGGCGTGCGGCTTGCGGGCAGGCTGCGGAGCGTGGCGGGGGGCCTCGCCCGCCGCCGCCGCTGCCGCTGCGGCGGCGCTTCTCCGCCCCGCGGCCCTCCCTCCGGCGCCGCGCGCGGCCTCCAGGCGTGGAACGCGGCCAGCTCGGCTTTTTTCGCGCCTCCGCATCGCCTCCGTCTCGCGGCGAGCCTCGGCACCCTTTAATGCATCCCCGCCCGTGTTTAAGACCGGACTTCTTTGGGGGCGCGGTCATAAGTACGGAAATACGCGATCGTAGACACGGGAGAAAGTATTTCTTAATGTTTGGACAAAGCACTGCCTCTCTCATGCATGATTGACGCTCGCTCGTGTAAGTAGATACTAAGAAATACTCGAGGGACTGCCTTGTGCTCATTTCGAAGGAGGCTAGAGGGGGAGAAAACAATACAACTACAAAGTGGGTCTTTTTTGTTGAACGCTTACGCCCGCCACTAAACCCAGGGTTACCTGTGTTTCGTGTGGGCTACAGCACATTTACCTCCTTTGATCTATCGCAACTGGCAGTCACCTCAAGCATTTCCTACAAAGCAGGTGCTTATACAAAAACAAAACCACACCTTTTGCGGGCTGGTTGCTCACGGTGCTGAACTTCGGGAGCTCGGGCTCGGGAGCCCCGGCTTCCCCACCAGGTTCGTCGGCGGGGGGCCGGCGGGCGTGCGGCTTGCGGGCAGGCTGCGGAGCGTGGCGGGGGCCTCGCCCGCCGCCGCCGCTGCCGCTGCGGCGGCGCTTCTCCGCCCCGCGGCCCTCCCTGCGGCCGTGCCACTCCCGGAGCCGCTGCTTGGTGACCGCCGCCGCGAGCTCCGCGCGCAGCCGCGCCTCCTCCGCGGCGATGCCGGCCCGGGCTGCGCGCTCCGGCGCCGCCGCCGCGTCGCGCGCGGCCTTCAGCGCGTGGAATGCGGCCAGCTCGGCTTTTTCGCGCCCCCGCCTCACAGCCTCCGCCTTACGGCGCGCCTCACCCGTCGACACACCGCCGCTGGGCTGATTCCCCGGCTCCGCTGGGGACGCGTTGAACCCCTCGGCCGCCGCCGCCGCCGCCGCCGCCTTCGCCTTCTCCTGCTTCCGCTCTTCCTCCAGAGCGTGCTGAAGGGCGAGCAGGTTGGCGCGCCGCCTCTTCGTTTGCGCACGGTCTTCCTTGCGCCGGGACTTCTCCGCCGCCGCCTTCTCCGCCTCCACCCTCTCCTTGTGCCGCTTCGCGGCCGACCCGTCCGGCTCCGCGCTCCTGCGCAAAGCCTCTACATCCAGCAGGATGCCCTTGTTCCCACCCGCCGCGCGCCGCGCCTTTTCGACTTCGTCCCGGCGCCGCCTCAACCGGGCCGCGGCTTCCCCGTTGAAAACGGACGCAATCACGTCTGAAACGATGCCGAAGCACATCAAAATCGCGGCCTTCGGCGCCCCCTTGAGCGCCTCGAGCGTCTCCTGCCGAAGGGGCAGGGGCCGCCGGGACGCGTACAACCCCGTGTTGGCGGACCGTCTGTCGAGCAGGACCTTCTGCTGGGCCGCGCGGCGGCGCTCGTTGGCTTCGAGCTTCGTTTTGGCCGCGCCGCTGGTCACCTCGTTGACGAGCTCCGTCACCAGGTCCTGGCACATGAGGAAGTTGTGCCGCTTGTAGCCGGGGTCCTCCGCCCAGGCCCCGGGCGGTTTCTTCAAGGCCGGCAGGGGCGCCGCGTGGGGGGACGCGTGGAACTTCAGTGGGGAGAGCCTCCGGGCCCGGCCCGGCGTCGGGGCAGGCGGGTTCTGCGCGGCCAGCAGCCGGGCCCGCTCCTTTTCGGCGGCGCGCCGGCGTTCGACTTTTTGGTCGACGTCGTGGCGCAGGTGGGCCGCCAGGCGGTGGCGCCGCGCTTCGTCGTCGGCTTGCTGCTGCTTCCGCTCGAGCAGCAGCTCTTGCCGGCGCCGCTGCAGCGCGGCGATGTCGTCGATGTGCCGCTTGGTGAACCGGCTGTGCCTGTTAGGGTTTGGGTTTCTGGTCTCTTTCTTGTCGGTTGGCTTGGGGTGTTGGTTCTGGTCTCTTGACAGTTGGGGCTTGGGTTTGAATATTGAGTCTTTCTCTCGTCGGTTTGGGCTTTGGTACACCTCGCTGACCAGCTGACTCTCTTCAGTTTGAGCTTCGGGTCTTTCTCTTGTCGATTGGACTTGGGGCTTGTGTTTTGGTTTGGTTACTTGACGGTTGGAGCTTGGGTCTAATTCTGGGTCTTTCTCTCGTCGGTTTGGGCTTTGGTACACCTCGCTGACCAGCTGACTCTCTTCAGTTTGAGCTTCGGGTCTTTCTCTTGTCGGTTGGACTTGGGGCTTGTGTTTTGGTTTGGTTACTTGACGGTTGGGGCTTGGGTCTAATTCTGGGTCTTTCTCTCGTCGGTTTGGGCTTTGGTACACCTCGCTGACCAGCTGACTCTCTTCAGTTTGAGCTTCGGGTCTTTCTCTTGTCGGTTGGACTTGGGGCTTGGTTTTGGGTTTGAGTTCTTGCCAGTTGGGGCTTGGGTCTAAATTCTCGGTCTTTCTCTCGTCGGGCTGCTGGCCGCGCAGAACCCGCCGGGCCCGCCGCCGGGCTCTCCCCGCTGAAGTTCCACGCGTCCCCCCACGCGGCGCCCCGGCCGGCCCTGAAGAAGGCTTGGGCGGAGGACCCACTCCTTTTCGGTGAAGCGACTTTTTGGTCGACGTCGTGGCGCAGGTGGGCCGCTGGGGTTTGGGTTCTTTGACCGTTTGGGCTTGGGCATTTGGATTTCTCTAAAGTGTAGTGTAGGCAGAAACGGTGAAGAAGAAGAAGCAGAAAAAGAAAAAGGCCGCTCGTGTCCAGGAACGTGACGGTCAACCACACAGCTTGCAAAGCTTGGGTCGGAGGCAGCACAGTGCTACAACCCCGTCCGCTCTGCCCTGCGGCTGACCGTCTCGACGAGCTTATGTTCAGCGCGAGCGCCAAGCCCCAAGGTGCGCCACGCCTTGATGCGTTAGTTTGGGAAATCGGTAGCCACTTGACCCGTAGGCCCGTGGCTCTGCAGTACCGCCGATCACGTGAAGCTTGGCTCCCGTGTAGCAGGCTTTCCCTGGTACCAGAAACGGTGACGATAATACTCTCGTCTCGCTGCTCCGTACTCGCTGCTCTCGTCCTTGCTGCTGCGTGATGTCAGATTGATGGTGCGTAACAAACGTAGAAAGGTCATGCAGAGATTCTCGTGTGTATGCCACGAACTTCTTCGTGACGCCTCAGGACACTGGACTTGAAGATAAAAATGGGCAAGGGTGGGTGGGCAAGCGAGGGGTTAAATTACGGTGTTCTTCTCGAGAGCGACGGGATAATAACCTTTGGTACAAGTGTTAGTTTTCGTCGGAATAGTATTAATCTTCTAAGATCTTCGATCTTATACGACTAAAAATAACCTACAGCAGTCCACCGTGCGGAAAAAAGAAGAGATACATACCGAGACGGCTGCGCTGCCCCGGAAACTTCAACGTCGGCGGAGGGGCCACGCGGGGACGGCGGCGGGACGCCGCGTGCCTCCTGCGCGGCCTCCCAGGCCGCCGGCGGGACGCTGCTGGACCGGGCGACGTCGCGGCCGAGCCGCGCCGGCGCCGGCGGCGGCGGCGTCGCGCTCGGCTGGTACGCGTACCCGTAGCCGTGCGGCCGGGCCGGCTGGCCGGTCCCATCGACCAGCTCAGGCTCGTCGCCTCGGGCGGGGGCCCGCCGCTGGAAGAAGCCCTGGACGTCCTCGTGCAGCTCGCAGAGCACCGCGGTATCGCCGTCAGCCACCAGCTGCAGGGTCTCGGGCTCTATCTCGTACCCGAAGGCCGCTGCCAGCTCGGCGATGATTTTCCAGTTGAAAAGCCGGACCGCCGGCGGGCACGCCTCGTCCTCGCCGCACCCCAGCGCGGGGACCTTCGCCCCCAGCGAAACTCCCAGGCGCTTCGACTGGAACACCAGGACCCGGTACAGCAGATGCCCGCTCTCCAGCTGCCCTTCCTCGTCTTCATCGAGCGCGGGGGTCCCGTCGGGCCGCCTCCGCAGGCCCCCGTTCCTTGCCAGCCAGTCCGCCGCGCCCGACGGCAACATAGAGCATGATGGGGGTCCCGACGCTGAATCCCCTCCTGTTCAGAATGTGGAAGTTCGTTTGAAGCCCCGCGGTCTTAAAGTCTTCTGGTGGCTTTCGGCAACTAGAGATTTTTTATACGCAGCATGTTCTCGTAGGGGGGGGGTCGAATGATAACAGTTATTTGACACACGTCTGGTTGTCTAAAAACACTACCACATTTGATCCTGCTAATGTTCGGCTACCCCAAACTGTTCGGCTACCCGGATTTTTCATTATTTTTCGACAAATCGAATAATAACACGGGCGAATTTCACACAAGGTACGGATATCGGCGGGCACCTTGTTGGTCGCAGGTGGTTTTGGGCATTCTTCCCGACCGCTCTCTCCACAGGGTGCGGCCTGGGTGCCGTAGCATGTGACGGTCTGTCTTCTAGGTACCGATCACCTTACGTAATGAACCATAATTCTTCGTACCGGTACTATCATTTGCAGGTCAGGAATGCCGCTGTCTGCGTTTAGAAAACGTTGTAGGGGCAACCCGCAAGACTGGTAGTACTGACCTGCAAATGAAACAGGCAAAAACAACAGTGGGGAAACGATCAAACGGCACGCACAAATAATAGCCTGTGCGGTGCACGACTCCACGCAACCCCACACGCTCGTGCACAATGGTACTCTGGCAAACACAAGAAGATCATTAGCAGTTGTTTACTCATCCTTTCGTTGTGCTTGGAACTCAAAAAGGAACCGACGAATACCGTGGACTACGGTGCACGACTTCTCCCTCACACCCCCTCACGCTCTTGTACGATGGTGATCCGGCAAACACAAGAAGAACATTGTCGCTTCGACTTCAGCGCTAGTGCTATGCAAGAACTTTTCCCTCGGAACGAAAAGCAGAGCGGATGAAAACTGGCTAAATGGCTTCGCTCGGTGCCCTCTGTCTGCGTTGAGCACGGTGGAGGGGGAACGGATATCTATCATCTAGGAAACCGAGGGTAAAAGAGACCGAAAAGAAAAGGAAAAAAAGAGAACAAGGATCCCCCGTTGTGTCGCCATGCCCGCTGCCACACTTCCAGACGGTCCCGACCCGTGTCGGTCCACGACTCCTGATGTCTACGGGGGGGGTGCCGACCGATACTGACCCTGCTTTGAGACGATCGGCTTCGTCGGCAGTGCATTGATGGCTTCTTGGTTGCCGCGGCTCACTGCGATAAACAGCGGCAAGCAATTATATGCAGTTCCAGGACAAGGATGGCCAAGCCGACGATGCAGACTAACGCCACACATTGTTTGCATTCTCATCCAAACCTATCACGATTCCATCAGGTAGGAGTGGATGGACCAGGCTACCTTACACCACTTAATCCACACGGTCCGCGAAGAAGTCTCGCAAAAATGCGGCGACGTCGGACGGAGACTCGGGGAACGCCGGGGGCCCTGCGGGCGCGGCGGCGGCGGCCAAGCACCGCAACGCCTCCTCCGCCGCGCGCTGCCGCAGGGCGCGCGGGTCGACGGCCCCTCCGAGCGGGCCCGACAGGTCGATATCGTGCACGACGACGAGGTCGTACACTTCGGCCAGCAGCGCGGTCATGTCGGCCTTCTCGGCCGCGGAGGCGGCGGGGCACTCGAGGGCGGCTTGGATGTGCTGGAAGGCGATGAGGAACAGGTCTGCGGGGCTGGGCACCGCGACCCACCGGTGGAAGTGGGTGGGAAACAGCCGGCCGCCGCAGAACCCGGGCCCGTCGGACGCGAAGCCGACGGCGAGCACCTGCGCCGTGAGCAGGTGCAGCCGCGCCAGGCCAGTCGCGGTCAGGTGCAGGACGAGGTCCCGCCACACGGTGGCGAGCACAGACCACGCCTTCTCCGGCTCGTCGTCGCCGACGTGGCCCGCCGCCAGCAGCATGCAAGCCTCGGCGCGCTCGGCCGGCAGCACCACCATGTCCGCCAGACGAATCGCGTTCGTGAGATGGCCGTGGGCCATGTGATGCGACTCTGACTTTGTTTCGACCTGTTGTTCGGTGTGTATGTTACCGACCCATCCGTGCACCTGCGGTGCGCACTCAGTAAACCTTTGAAAGCTGTCACCGTAACAACCAAAACAAGTGTGGACGCCTGACCGTATAATTGATGGAACATCATTCATCCGTCTCCCAGTGGTCGACTACTGCTTAGCCATACTGGTTGACTACTGCTTTGGCCATACTGCTTGGCGAGTGGTTGGCCGACTGCTGCTTTGGCCATACTGCTTGGCCAGTGGTTGACTACTGCTTTGGCCATACTGCTTGGCGAGTGGTTGGCCGACTGCTGCTTTGGCCATACTGCTTGGCCAGTGGTTGACTACTGCTTTGGCCATACTGGTTGACTACTGCTTTGGCCATACTGCTTGGCCAGTGGTTGACTACTGCTTTGGCCATACTGCTTGGCCAGTGGTTGACTACTGCTTTGGCCATACTGCTTGGCCAGTGGTTGACTACTGCTTTGGCCATACTGCTTGGCCAGTGGTTGACTACTGCTTTGGCCATACTGCTTGGCCAGTGGTTGACTACTGCTTTGGCCATACTGCTTGGCCAGTGGTTGACTACTGCTTGGCCATACTGGTTGACTACTGCTTTGGCCATACTGCTTGGCCAGTGGTTGGCCGACTGCTGCTTTGGCCATACTGCTTGGCCAGTGGTTGACTACTGCTTTGGCCATACTGCTTGGCCAGTGGTTGACTACTGCTTTGGCCATACTGCTTGGCCAGTGGTTGACTACTGCTTTGGCCATACTGCTTGGCCAGTGGTTGACTACTGCTTTGGCCATACTGCTTGGCCAGTGGTTGACTACTGCTTTGGCCATACTGCTTGGCCAGTGGTTGACTACTGCTTTGGCCATACTGCTTGGCGAGTGGTTGACTACTGCTTTGGCCATACTGCTTGGCGAGTGGTTGGCCGACTACTGCTTTGGCCATACTGCTTGGCCAGTTGACCACTGTAAACCGAGTACCCGACTAGTAACACATGCACCGGAAAAGACAACTGACCCTCTTTGGCAGTGCGGGTCGCCTCTGAGAACGGCCTTACACGCTGCTGGGTGCTTATTCCAGGAACCCGAGATCAACGGCCATCGGCAGTTGACACGTCTTGTCTGTTTTCTCGTTTTCCGCGGCGTGCTTCTAGTTTCAGTTGAACAAGCACCGCAAGCTTCGTGGGCAGAAGCGAAGTTCAAAAGGGGGGGGAATGTGCCCATACCTCGGCCACAAGGATAGAAAACCGAGCGATCCAACGCGTGCTGTTCATCATGCGGGCCTCGTCGAGGCACTGCGAAGCGTAACGCAAAGCCTCCGTCATATCCCGGAGACATTTGACCCTGAGCTCTTTGAGGTGCGGGATGATGAGCACCGGCGCGTCGGGGGTCACCGCGTATCCAGTGAAGCAGGCGCCCTGCTTGTTGGCGGCGGATGCGATGGCAGCGCCGTTGGAGGCGATGAGCTGGAGGGCCTGGTCCACGTAGGCCAAGGCCTGCTCGTTGTCGTTGAAGAGGTACAAGGCAACGTGGGCGCCGGCGAGGAGGATGAGGTGCTGCAGGGGGACCTGCCGGCTGAGGCCGGGCGTTCTTGCGAGGACGAACGAGATCAGCCCCGCCGCCGCGCCGTAGTCGCGGCGCAGGGTGACGTGGTGCAGCGCGAGCTGCATCAGCAGGTGCTTTTCGGGCGCCGCGAGGCCCTCCCCGGCGGGCTTCGCCTCCGCGAGCAGAGGCGCTGCCACCGCGTCCATCAGCTCCCCGGCCATCCCGGGCAGCCCAATCTGCTCCAGCAGCTGCGCCCGGAGCAGCACGAGCATCGGCGTCGCCCACTGTGAGAACGCCTGCGATTCCTCGAGCTGCAACCCGGTGGCTGCGAGCTTGTCCTTGTCGACAGGAACCGGCAGTTGCAAGTACGCCGCGCGGATGGCGCCGAGGGTGCCGGCTACGACGGGCGCGTGGGGGTGGGCGGAGACGCCGCCTTGGACGCCCCAGGCCCACGCCGCGTTCGGGTTGCAGCAGGACGTCCAGAGGTCTGTTTTCTCCTCGGTCGGGAACGTCGGGAGGGCGGAGGCGACCGCGGTCGAGTCGCCGCTCGGCAGCGTCGCGCCGACGATTTGCCCGCCGCTGCCGAACGCAGCGGTCCTCGCGGCAACCGCCTCGTCGCTCTCGGTCTGGTGCGGCCTCGGCACGAAGGGGTCGAGCTCCTCAGCGAACCCCGACAGGGCCACGGGATAGTGCAGCCGCAGCATCGCGAGCAGCATGAACAGCTGCCCCTGCGTCTGCGCCGCGCTGCCAAGCGAGACGCGGAACGCGTACACCAGCTCCTCGGCGGCCTGCTCGATCCGCCCTTCCTTCAGGCACAGGACCACCGTGAAGTGCCCGCAGGTCGCGAGCATGTCCTTGTCGCTGACCGACAACCCCGCGCAAATCGCCTCGTCGACCGTCTGCCGCGCGGAGGTGGTGTCGTCGAACTGCACGTGCATGTACGCCAAGTGCAGCAGCGCCCATCCGCACGACGTCTTCATGGGGTGCAGCTTGCCAACGGACCCGGATGCCGCTGCGCCGGGCGCGGCGGCCGCCGGGTTGACGGTGGCCGTGGGGTAGCCCGCGCCCGCGCTGCTGAGGTTCTGCAGAGCTGCGGCTGCGGCCGGCGCGTTGATCGAGCGGTGAGGCGCCGTGGCTTGCCCGTGGAGCGTCGCCGGGCTCGAGAAGAAAAAGCTCCCGAACCCGAGGCATTCGACCTGGGTTCGCGCGATGGCCAGGTCGAAGTGGCGCAGGCACGCGGCCAGCGCCCGCTGCCGGTCTCCGGTCTCGATGTGGTAGTGAAACAGCACCGGGCCCAAATCGAGCGCGCGCGCCGCATCCGTTTTGATGGCCTCCAGCAGCCCAGCAGAGTGCACCCCCCGCTCCACCTCGGCCGCCCACGTCGCGCGCGCGTACTCCGCATCCCGCGGGGTCTCGCCCAGGCACGCGACCGGGTTCCCCCGCAGCACCACCCCGGACGCTGCCTCGTTCAGCACCCACGAGCAGTCCGGCGGGGCGAAGGACTCGTCTTCCGCCGTTTCTTCCTCCTCTTCCTCTTCTTCTTCCGGCTCTTCTTCGGCCGCCGCGGGGCCGGGGGGTGCTGCCTCGTGCCGGGCCGCGAACGGATGCCTGCCCGGAGGCGCGGATTTTTCCGCCGACGCCGGTTCCCTCGCAGCCGCCGCCGGGGCCTCCGGCCTGGTGTTCTCGTCGAGTGCCCGGCTGGATTCGCGCGGCGCGGGGGTCGGCGGCGGCGACTCGTCCATCCAGGACGCGTGCTCGGAGACGAATGCACGCATCCGCATCCAGAGCTTGTCTTGTTCGCCGAAGTTGAACACGGACCAGTGCACCGCCAGCTTTTTGCAGAAGACGTTGACCGGAGAGAGGGGGCTGAAGTCCTCAGCGCTCGCGTCCGACTGGAGAGACGTGAAGAACAGGTGCATGCCGTGGGGGGTGGCGGTGATGGATCGGAGGACCCGCTTTGCATTGTGCACGATGGACGCCCTGTCCGCATGGGACGCCAGGGGCGGGAGGAGGGATTGGACCTTCTGCAAGAGCGCGGCTGGGTCGCGCGGCAGCGGCCGGCCGCTGACGATCAGCTGGGTGATGAACTGCGTGACTTCGACCGACGCGTCGACGGTCTTCCCTGCCATGGGAGGCGTCGTGCTTCTCGCGGTGCGCGGCGTGCCGACATCCATCTCGCCCTTCAGGACCCGGCACACGACCGCGAGCAGCACCTCGTCGCAGCCGACCGTCCGCTTCCGCATCCCGGCCACGATGCCCTCCGCCAGCGCACCGCCCGGCGACATCACGCTTCCGCCAGCCCCCGACATCATCTCCCCGGGCCACCCTCCCCCGCCCACTCCCTCAGAGGCGTGTTCCTGCTTTTTTTAGAGTTTCTTTACTGGGGGGGTCGAATACAGGAGGTACCTTGAATAGAAGAGGTACCTTGAATACAAGAGGCATCTTGGAAATCTGGAAAATAGTTGGTTTTTTTCTTGGTCCGCATAACAGACCTTTTTCGACGGTTTTCTGATCGCGATGAGCTCCGATGAAGAGAACCGTGAAAAATAGACCCGGGGACCAAGAACTATGTGCGTGGTTCGTGGGTCTTTGCCAGATGCGGGGCACCGGGCGTGGAACCCACAGGTTTTTAATGAAAAGGACGGGAATCGACCCACTGGTTGGTGACATTTCTTTGCTGGCCCGTGTAGCAGACCTTTTGCGGCGAATTTGTGCCCGCGTTCAGCTCCGATGAAGAGAACCGTGAAAAATAGACCAGCAGCGGGAGCCAGGGAGGAAGGAAAAGCGGGTCCTGGGAGCTAGGGTGCAACGGGGCGGTCTCTCCCGCGAGAGGTGCAGCCACCCCTACGGGGGAAAATGGTGCTGCAGGCGCAGGCAGTGCTGAGCAGTGTTACTGCACCGTCAACACGGACGCCCCAATTGCGCGGACCACGCTTTGAAGGAGGCGGGAGCCAGGGAGAACCTATTGCCGTGTTTAGGCAGGGAGAGGAAAAGGATGTGAGCGCTTTGTCGTGTGTTTTACTTGTTTGAAAGTTGTTGTGGTTGTACGTTTTGTGAAACGCGGAAATGCGTTTGTTTACGATTCTACTACTAGTCTAAGACGAGTCCAGGGCGAGTCGCGACTCGCCCTAGACTCGTCTTCACTCGCCCTGGCACTCGCCCTCAGTACCATACAGGGTCAATTTTTTGTGCCTTCTCCGACCCACTCAGGTGCGGGGTTTAACCACAAAAACCTCGGCAAATACCCCTCGCCAATGAAACCCCGTTGGAGAAACACGTGTTGGGGGGGAAAGGCAGCAGAGAAGTTTCCCGCGCTGTCGACCCACATCACGGCGGTGCTGGCCGCACCGCTAAGCTAAGGGTTTGCGGGCCTATAGATATGGTCGTGTGAGGGGTCGGCCCACTGGTTGGTGACATTTCTTTGCTGGCCCGTGTAGCAGACCTTTTGCGGCGAATTTGTGCCCGCGTTCACCTCCGATGAAGAGAACCGTGAAATATAGACCAGCAGCGGGAGCCAGGAAGGAAAAGCGGGTCCTGGGAGCTAGGGTGCAACGGGGCGGTCTCTCCCGCGAGAGGTGCAGCCACCCCTACGGGGAAAAAATGCTGCAGGCGCAGGCAGTGCTGAGCAGTGTTACTGCACCGTCAACACGGACGCCCCAATTGCGCGGATCACGCTTTAAAGGAGGCGGGAGCTAGGGAGAACCTATTGCCGTGTTTAGGCAGGGAGAGGAAAAGGATGTGAGCGCTTTGTCGCATGTTTTACTTGTTTGAAAGTTGTTGCGGTTGAGGCGTCATTTGGACGTACGCCCACGTCAGATGTACGTTTTGTGAAACACGGAAATGCGTTTGTTTACGATTCTACTACTAGTTTTATTCTCCTTCCGTGCGGTTGCCTTCGGAGCCGTAGGCGCCGACCCGGCGTGCGAATTAAACTCATGTTTGATGCGCTGTTCTACCAAACGGACCTCGGCTCCGTCCCTTCCGGACCGCTGACACTACGGGATCCTCGGTCGTGCTCCTTAGCTGGATTGCTAGCTCGGTGGGAAGAGCTGGCCGGCGTGTGGGCACGGGCGAATGTGGCCGCCTTGGCGGCTGCGGTTGCGGGCCGGGCCGGCGCGACCGCGAGCAGACAGGCTGCATGCGCGACCACCGTTAGCTACGACCGGCGTGTGGGCACGGGCTTGCGCTGCCGTGGGCCCGTTCGCGCCATTCACGCGGTCCATGGGATTGTCCCAATGGCTCCTATCCCAATGGTCCTTTGCCAGCAGAGAAGAATGTGGGAGGGGGGAAACGGTCTCTCCCCTTCTTACGCTGAGGCCAGACGCGCGGAAGCGCAGCTGGTGAACGACGTTCTTCTTCAACCAGCTTGTGGAGCTCCTTCTCCACCACACCTTGCCGGAGGACACGCCTTCGGGGTCTTAGGCCGCAGAAGCTCAACTCAGACCAGTTGTGCTCCAACCTGCTCGGGAGGTCCGCAATGTTCAAAGCCAAAGCGGACCGCAGTCAATAGGTATGCAGAGAGTGCCAAGCAGTCCCTCTTGCAAAGCGGTCGTCTCCGAAGCGGATCAGCCAATGGGCATTCAGAGAGTGCCAAGCATGTCCCTCTTTCAAAGCAGTCAGCGCCGAAGCGGATCACACAATGGGTTCAGTCAGAGTTAGAACCCTTCGGGTTCCAAGAGATGCAGCGGAGAACACGCGCCGCACCTGGTACTCTGCTCCCGGTCTACGTCAGTTCCGGGAAGCGACAGTTGCGAGACACCAAAACAAAATCGAAGGATACTGTTTGGTAGAGTTTGCTCCTGCCGACGCTTGTACGAAATTAGCTGACATTAAACCTCCATCTAAGACGAGTCTAGGGCGAGTCGCGACTCGCCCTAGACTCGTCTTCACTCGCTCTGTCACTCGCCCTCAGTACCATACAGGGTCAATTTTTTGTGCCTTCTCCGACCCACTCAGGTGCGGGGTTTAACCACAAAAATCTCGGCAAATACCCCTCGCCAATGAAACCCCCCCCATTATGGTTGGAGAAACACGTGTTGGGGGGGAAAGGCAGCAGAGAAGTTTCCCGCGCTGTCGACCCACATCACGGCGGTGCTGGCCGCACCGCTAAGCTAAGGGTTTGCGGGCCTATAGATATGGTCGTGTGAGGGGTCGGCGGCCCGTATTTGCGCCGTTTGTCTCGAAAGTCTTGTCTACGCCCGGCTGTGCACTGCGGGCTCGGTAAACTCCATCGTCTTCCAAGAAGAAGGGGGTTCCCGCGGGTTCCGGGGTTGTGGTACTTTTTTCTATTTCTTTCGGGAAAATTGCAGGATCGGCACGCCGAATACGAGAGGTCGACCCCCCCCCCGTGGGAGTCTTTATTAGCGGAAAAAAGTCTTTATTAGCGGCCGCTAATAGAGACTTTTTGGCGCCAAAAAGTCTTTATTAGCGGCCGCTAGTAAAGACTTTTTGGGCGCGAATAAAGACTTTTTGGGCGCGAATAGAGACTTTTTGGGCGCGAATAAAGACTTTTTCGGCGCGAATAGAGACTTCTTTCCCGCGGATAGAGACTTTTTCCCGCGGAAAAAGTTGTGAAAGACGGGTCGAAATTTTTTGGTCGAAAATTTTTGGGAAACTTACAAATATATGCGCGATAAACTGCCGAAAAAACTGCGCGCATACGAAACGTATGCGCGAAAAACTGTTTTTTTTACAAATATATGCGCGAAAAAACTAAAATTGACAAATATATGCGCGGTGCATATGTTTGTCAGTTTTAGTTTTTTCGCGCATATATTTGTAAAAAAAAACAGTTTTTCGCGCATATATTTGTAAAAAACAGTTTTTTCGCGCATATATTTGTAAAAAACAGTTTTTTCGCGCATATGCCACAATTCTTGTTGGGAGACCCTTTCAAAAAAAATCCCCCCAAAGTGCCTATTTCGAGTGTTTAGCCTCATTAAAGCCATCAAAAGTGAATTCAGACGGGTTTTTGACGCCAAACACAGCATCGCGAGAATATGGGGTCCACAATGAATGTACTTCAACGTACTATACAAAATGACATACACTCACACATTTGTAAACATACCATGAAGTTCGTAGCCTATTATAGGGCCCACAAAGTGACTATTTCGTTTTTAGTTTAAAATTTTGGAACAAAAACTGCGGTAATTTTTGATGAAGTTGAGCAATTTTTTTTTTTCCATTTTTGGGGGCCACCAGCCCCGTGGCAGTGGTTCAAAAAGACACAAGGTACGAGCGCGGAAATCCGCCACCCGCCATTCGGCTAGAGTGCAAGAACACAATTGCGAAGCGTACTACAAACGGATAGTGTTACAAAGGCGAACGAATCATGCGAGAACCTATGGAGGGGCCCCTCGACAGCTTTCAGAACACGGCATAGTAAGTCAAGAGTCGGATAAGCGTGTGCACATTCTACTCCCGTTTGATCTGCATTTTCCACCTTGCCCCCCTTTCTTTGATCTGCTGTGTGTATTTGCAAAACAGTTCCGGCACGGCGGGTTTGCGGGTTAGGGTATGCGGGTTTGCGGGGTTTGCGGGTTAGGGTGCGCGGGTTGGCAGGTTTGCGGGTTAGAGTACGCGGGTTTGCGGGGTTTGCGGGTTAGGGTACGCGGGTTTGCGGGTTTGCGGGTTAGGGTACGCGGGTTTGCGGGTCTCGGTATGCGGGTATTAGGGTTGGCGGGTTCGGGTATGCGGGTTTGCGGGGTTTGCGGGTTAGGGTATGCGGGTTTGCGGGGTTTGCGGGTTAGGGTATGCGGGTTTGCGGGTCTCGGTATGCGGGTATTAGGGTTGGCGGGTTCGGGTATGCGGGTTTGCGGGGTTTGCGGGTTAGGGTATGCGAAGGTTTGCGGGTTAGGGTATGCGGGTTTGCGGGTCTGGGTATGCCAGCCTCCAGTGATAAGAGGCGCTCTGCTTTTGTTGCAAAGAAAACGTATTTGTAGTGCGCGAAAAAACTTTTTTTTTTTTTTTACAATTATATGCGCGAAAAAACTGTTTTTTACAAATATATGCGCGAAAAAACTGTTTTTTTTACAAATATATGCGCGAAAAAACTGTTTTTTTTTACAAATATATGCGCGAAAAAACTAAAATTTACAAATATATGCACCGCGCATATATTTGTAAATTTTAGTTTTTCGCGCATATCCTGGTATATTACCCAAAATTTTTGGTCAAAAATTTTGGTCGAAAGTTTTTGGTCAAAATTTTTGGTCGAAATATTTTGGCCAAAATTTTTGGTCACAAATTTTGGCCAAAATTTTATGGTCGAAAATTTTTGGTCAAAAAAATTTGGCCAAAATTTTTCGTCGAAATTTTTGGTCGAAATTTTCTGGTCAAAAAATTGCCCAAACCCAGAACACAGACCAACCCCCATTGATAAACACACACCCTGATAACCACAGATACGACCCAGATACGACCCTTGAATCCCGGATCCTCAAGCTGCTTTGATCAACGCAACTATTGTAAATCGCTTTGCTGTACACGTAAATTGCTTTGTACACTATACTCTTTCATCACGACTAACCGATAGCGAGTTTCTACTTCCCAAGCTCGAGATCTTGCGGGAGGGGGTTCGCCACCATGCCACCTGCACCGCCACTTCCAAACCAGCTTCCCATCCCCCCGATCAACAACCTCCAAACCGTCAGGCTGCAGCCCTACACCCTGCGCCACTTCCACCAGAAGCCCCCAAGCTCCAGCGACCATCGTGCCCGATGACGATACGACACCCCGGCACAGTCGCGGAGTTAGGGCCGCCACAGCAGAGCGCCTCTTATCACTGGAGGCTGGCATACCCAGACCCGCAAACCCGCATACCCTAACCCGCAAACCCGCATACCCTAACCCGCAAACCCCGCAAACCCGCATACCGAGACCCGCAAACCCGCATACCCTAACCCGCAAACCCCGCAAACCCGCGTACCCTTACCCGCAAACCCGCATACCCTAACCCGCAAACCCCGCAAATCCGCATACCCTAACCCGCAAACCCGCATACCCGTACCCGCCAACCCTAATACCCGCATACCGAGACCCGCAAACCCGCATACCCTAACCCGCAAACCCCGCAAACCCGCTTACCCGCAAACCCGCCGTGCCGGAACTGTTTTGCAAATACACACAGCAGATCAAAGAAAGGGGGGCAAGGTGGAAAATGCAGATCAAACGGGAGTAGAATGTGCACACGCTTATCCGACTCTTGACTTACTATGCCGTGTTCTGAAAGCTGTCGAGGGGCCCCTCCATAGGTTCTCGCATGATTCGTTCGCCTTTGTAACACTATCCGTTTGTAGTACGCTTCGCAATTGTGTTCTTGCACTCTAGCCGAATGGCGGGTGGCGGATTTCCGCGCTCGGGCGCAAGACACAATTATGCTGCTTTTGCAGTGCAAGCCGAACCCGGTTCGCGACTTCGGTTGCGGTAAAGTGTTACGAAGTCTTCGGCTTTCTGATCCGGATACGCGTATGCAACAGATAGTTAGAGGTCACTTGAAGGATACCCGTGTGCAGCGTTCGAAAGAGTTTGCGTATCTGGTGTCTTTTTTTTCTGAGGGGGAATCCCTTTTGACCCATGTATTTTGTGTGAAGATTTTCGAAACAGCCCGAGGATATTCGTCAGTCCTTTCTTTCTTCCGGCGTAATTGTCGTCCAGGTTACTGATCGTGAGAAGGGGTTCCAAGTACATGCTGTCAATTCTGTCTGAGTGCGCGATGCAGTTTACCGATAGCCACCGCGTGCCTTCTGTGCCAGGGGTCGGATACGTTTACTTGCTGACCGGTGCTAAGTTGTAGAAGGCCCACCTATCAGCCTGAGTTCAGCTCCACAAGGTTCGTTTCGTTAAGGCAACTCATGATCACTTCGGTGTGAGGGATTAGTCCTGTTAGAAACTACTTGTGGGCGCCTGCTCCGTTGCGTGGTCTTCTCTCCGTACAGTGTTCCACGTCTGGAAGGTCCTTGCGTTCAGTTCGCGCTTCCTGTGGGCACAAAGACAGCCGATGACTTCAGGAAGGAATCAGCCATTCTTGCGTGATGTAATGTGGAGAGCCTCAGACTCCGTCTGTGGCCATTTGGGTTGTTAGCCCACCGTCCTTCGCTTGCGTTCGGGAAATGCAGATCAACCGGAAGTAGAATGTGCACACGCTTATCCGTATCGTGGCTCACGATGCCGTGTTCTGAAAGCTGTCGAGGGGCCCCTCCATAGGTTCCCGCATGATTCGTTCGCCTTCGTAACACTATCCGTTTGCAGTACGCTTCGCAATTGTGTTCTTGCAATATCTAGCCGAATGGCGGGTGGCGGATTTCCGCGCTCGTGCGCAAGACACAATTATGCTGCTTTTGCAGTGCAAGCCGAACCAGGTTCGCGACTTCGGTTGCGGTAAGTGTTACAAAATCATCGGTTTTCAGATCCGGATACGCGTATGCAACAGATAGGGGTATTTGAGACCCAAAATTTTAGCCCAAAATTTTGACGAAATTTTTGACCGCCGTGCAAATTTTTCTGAAACTTCGGAAAAAGTCTCTATTAGCGAGCGCTAATAGAGACTTTTCTCCCGCGAAAAGAGCGCTTTTTCCGCGTAAAAAGCCACTTTTGCGCGAGTAAAGACTTTTTGGGCGCGGATAAAGACTTTTTGGGCGCGAATAAAGACTTTTTGGGCGCGAATAAAGACTTTTTGGGCGCGAATAAAGACTTTTCGGGCGCGAATAAAGACTTTTTTTCCGCGGATAAAGACCGTGGGCCGCTAATAAAGACCCTGTTCCCCCCCCCCCCCCCCCCTAGGGCAATGCTGTCAGCGTACGGCCGTACGTACGCGTACGCCGATTTTTTTTGGCGTACGCGTACGCGTACGCACGTATACGTAGTCACCGGCAGTACTCAACCAAGTGGGTACAGGAGTAAACGTATACCCAACAGGAAGAACCATGCTCGCGAAGCCAGCTCCAAAGACGGTCGCAAAGCTAGCTCCAAAAACAGCAAAGAGGCCCAAGAACGAGCGGGGTCACTCGTGGAAGACCTGGGGAAGGGTATGAAGGAAGTCAGATGCAAGTTCTGCACCTGACTTCCTTCAGGTGCAGAACCGACGGAGGGGACGCTGTCGCTGTGTGGTGGTAACATTTAGGGAGCGAGAAGTCAGTACTTCAGAAGCTGGCTGGCAACCGCCTTGTCGGGCTAGTCTCGTTGATGACGAGGAGTGAGGAATCGTAGTGAACTTCCTCGTGGGGTTTTGGTTCTTGCTCGGGAAACACAGGGTAGTAACGTCAGCAGGTAGACGTGCTGAACCCCACCGCATGGTACGGCTTTGGGTGCCGTACGCGTACGCGTACGCGCGTACGTACGCGTACGCGTACGCCATTTTTCGAAAAACTGGTGCGTACGCGTACGCAGCCACCACAGCCCCCCCCCCCCCCCCCCCCCCCCCCCCCCCAGTAATTACTTATTAACTTGAAGCTCGCTTGAAATTCCGGGGGGTTTAGGGTCTCCGTGCGACCGTTGTTAAAAAAATGGGTTCTCTTAGAGTTTTAGAGACTTCTTTAGTGTTTGTGCTTCCGAGTTTTTAGAGTTAAAGTTCGGTTTTGTTTGTTTTGCGAGGTTCAACTTGGTGCGTGTGGTCGCTGGGCGGGGGGGCTGGGATAGGGAACCTTCTGACTCTGATACTCAACTTGAAAATGAGACTGGCCCCGCCACGAGCTACACCACGACAGAACGGCGGCAAACGTGACCGACCTGTGGAATAACGCGTTCTGCACGGGAATTGACTGGAATAATTGGGAGCCTAAGATCATTTTGTGTACGCGACCTTCCTTTGTAAGTCTTCCACAAACGGTAGCTTCCACGCTGAAAGGTGTCTTGTAGTCGTGGTAGTGCAACCGCCCCATTTGTACCTACTATGTCTCGAAGACAAGACAGTACTGTGGCGCTGTGAACTACACCACATCGAGACACGCAGTATCCGCCCTTCACGAGCGTGTGCGGGTACAGGATACAGACGCTCTGGTGAAGTGTTTCTGTCCACCTCAACAACCCAATCAACAAACAGCAGCCAGGAAAAATCCGTGCAACCGATAGCTCCCTGAGCGCAATGGCAGACCGCGGATCCCCACGGTGTCTTACCATCCACCTGGATTTCGTGCGGTGAGCCAATGGCCAAGATCCGCTTTCGGGTGCTCACCAAGACATCAGGTCGACAACAACCAACCCAACGAATGGATCGAGTGGGTTGCTTGGTCCGAAGTATAAAAGAAAAGTGCTCCCATCCACCGGCAAAGTTGTGCTGCAAGATGAGCCGCTACCCCTGGTTCTTGCCCACACCTAGCAAGCTTGCTTGAGCACCTACGTCACGTTGAAATCTCCACGTTGCTGAGCGAACTCCTCGCGTCCACTCGCCCAAAGCGAGATTGGAAGGGCGAAGCAAAAACCTGGCGAACGCAGGCTTCACCGATTTCCTTTGTTCTCTCCCCGAATCTGACACGTTCTGTCTCTGACGGCCCTATTTCATTGTCGGGATGCTTTTTCCCGTGTTATCATCTCTTCCCCACGTTTTTTTGACTTTGAAGAAGGCTCATCTATTTTGTTCTTTGAACAATGATGCGAACCGCTGGGAAATAAACGGGCGTGCTTTCGCCACTCAAGAAATAGCGAAGAAACTGGGAGATTCCAATACACATACACACACTCGTTTACGTGCAAGCTTGCTTGTGTCAAAGGCGCGTCAGGTGGAACACTATCCTGTTCTGTAGGTCCTTCCAACACCTTTCAAATCGAAGGTTGGCAAGAAGGGTTATTCATACAAACAAACAGGCAGACCTACCGAACTCCTTGGAAGTCTTGCTTTTGAGATTCTGCAACTGACGCCCCTCGAGCACTTTGCAAACCCGGTGCAAGCAGGTGAAGGCTTGTGAGGGGAAAAACAATAGAGAGAGAGAGAGACGAGTTGAAGACAACACAACACACGAGTCACAACCGGATTTCCATCTTTTCGCTTCTTTGTTCGCGTTCCTTCCTCCATCCACCTGGTCCAGATGAAAACATCGGGGAGTATCGGGGAATTTCGGGTAATTTCCTTTGTGGCGACCACTTTCCCTGCCGCCTGCGGGGGAAAATGTTTCATAAGGTTGAACGGGGGAGGGGCCCCACCTTGCACAGGGCGACCCTGTGTTTGGCTAAGCCCCACAGCAACAACCCGAACACGACCGGCAGAAGAGACGCAAGCTGCAAGCGCCGGTGAAGAAGCAGCCGGCGCCACCATCGACCCCGAGACGCCACAAAAGGAAGCGGCGGATGCCGGCGCCAACACCGCCATCGAGAACGCCGCAGGCGACAACACCAGAACCGCCGCTGGCAACGAAGCGGCGGCGGAAGGACTCGCCATCATCGAAGACAGATGGCGTGCACTCTGCGGTGGGCAGAGGTGCAAGAAAAGGTACGAAAAAGGTGGCACGAAACGACCGCCCGAGACCGACGAGCCAGAAGGTAACAAGCGCCGGAAACATGACACAGGCGCTCTAAGAGGTGGTCACGAAAGAGAGCAGATGCAGAGTATCGCCAGGTTCTTTGTATTCTAAGCCAAACCACTAGAGGCGGTTACGGTCGAAGACGGCAACTCGAACGAGGAGCAAGGTTGACAACCAAAAGAGAGGCACGATGGCCGATGCTTGGCCGAGGATAAGATGGCTATGGCGGCTGGAACAGAGAGATAGAGTCCTCCTTGTGTGGGGTAGCCACGCCTTCGCAGCCCCAGGGCCTCCCACCCCACCTGCATACGGTAACAGGGATAACTGGCTTGTGGCAGCCAAGCGTTCATAGCGACGTTGCTTTTTGATCCTTCAATGTCGGCTCTTCTTAACCTAGACAAGCAGAATTGTCTAAGGGTTGGATTGTTCACCACTGACAGGGTCGACTGATCTTTCCCGAGAGGGAGGAGTTGGAATGCGGGTGCCATCTTTCCGGTGATTTCCGGATCCTCCCGTACTTTACAACTCCCACATAAGTGGACATGGGGGAAACTTTTTAAGGAAGTTGCTTGAGTGCAGAAATGATGGGCGTTCTTCTGTTCTGTGTTTCCGCTGATCCCGTTGGACGTTCAGGCTGGTATCTTTCGATATCTTTAGAGTTGAAGTTCGCTTGAAATTCCGGGGGGATAGGGTCCCTTTTTTTTAGAGAGCAAGAGTGAAAGTTCGCTTGAACTTTTTGTTTGTTTCCTGAGGTCTTGTATTCATTTTCCCAATCCGGACTTCTCCGGTTTGAAAAACCGGGAAACCGGACTCACAAAGCTCCTGAAAGGTTGCTTACTTTTTCGTTTTGTCTTGGGGACTCCTGGTCTCCAAGAATGCTCGGCGTGCGGTGGCAGAACGCTGTCTCTTCTTCGAACACCCCTTCGAACCAGCTCCTTCTTCTAACTACGCCGCGCACTATACCTTGACCATGTGCAGTGTGGTGGATGTGGTAGCAAGCTACCAATACACCAAACCCAGCTCCAAACCAAACACCTTTCTCGGTGGGCTAGCACAACTACAAGGGGCGGCAAGAAGCGGGTGCGACCAAAGCGGGAAGACGCGGATGCGATGCTACAACGCAGACCACGCCGTACGACTCAACGACTACGAGAGCAAAAAACAAATACGAGACCACAGAAACGGGCGTCACTGATAAGCCTGAGCTGTGACGGACCTTTCTCCGAAGGACTACGCACTTGAAACTCGAGGTACACACGACATCAGTGGTTTCGGTCAATGAAAACATTTTCTGCGCATTTATCGGTGTTTCCGACAATATAGAATGGGCGTACAGATAGGTGTCTTTCGACCTTTTGTTTGTTTGTGAAGTTCAGCTTCGTGCGTGCTTGTGGTGATCGGTGCGGTTCCCAAAAGAAATGTTTGTTTTCTTCGTATCGGCAAGCTAGACCTCATCTCGTGCATTAGTCAAGTATCCTAGACCTCATCTTGTGCATTAGTCAAGTGTGCCTTTCCGCTAGGCTTCTGATTGCGAATATGTGTACCAAACATGACAGTGTTGGAGCAAATGAGAAGCTCGTTGCTGCAAACCGTTCTGACGCTGCTCCTACGTGCGGGAGCGTGTTTGTCTACGGCGCAGATCTTCTTCGTGTCAACCCAACTTGTGCTGATTCCATGCTTAATGGGATGCTTGATGAGGACGCTCGCTCTTTTTGACTGGGCGCCATCACCAATGTGCGCCTCTTTAATTTGACTGATTGATTGCTTTAGTTAGACTCGCTGATTGTTTTCTTCCTATTCGTTACGCGCGACTCTTCTCATCTTGCTTTGTGTACCAACAATTGGCGGGTATCTCAACAAAGAGACGACTGACCAGACGAAATACGTAGTATAATATGGTACGATGCCAAAGGGGGGGGGGGGGGGGGCAGCGCTCTTGTTAAGGATCAGCCACTTTGGCCGGATGGCCGGATAAACCAGACCCCCCCCCTCCCCCCCCCCCCCTCTACAGTGCAGTTGCCTTGGAGGCTGGGTGGTCAAATTCTCTAAGGTGAAATGGTCAAAATTCCCTGCCAAAAGTGGGCCCACAAAAATTTTCCAAAGTGTGGTATTTGGGGTATTTGGGGCAAAAAAAAATCTTTTTTTTTTCTGACCACCCACCGTGGTGACCAGGTAGCGTCCCCCGTCCACAGTGAAAATAGCCTGTATATAGGGGGTGGGGGGTCAGGTCCGATTCTGCCAACGACTCCGCAATCTGGCCGCTTAGGGCCACCCCTGGGGGGGGGGGGGGGGGGGGGGGTTGGGCGGAAAAATCCCCGCATAGTTCACCAGGGTCTGACGGGTACTGAGGCCCCATACCCTTCCTAAAACATCATTCTGCGTTCAAATACGCCCTCAGAAGCCTCCGGAGAGCCTTCTATGATGTCCCAAATGCGATTTTGTGGGTTTTTAGGGGGTCCCCCCGCCTGTTGGCCGTAAACCGCCATAGTAGACACATATGCAACCTGAAGCTGGGTCGCTTCTCTGTGCAAGATCCCAGCCCAAACACACGTTTTCGGCGTTCTCTAGCACTCTCCAGGTGCATTCGACCCTCGGGCTTCGTGGTTTCTTTCACTCACAGGTGTTCCGGGACGTGCAAAGATAAGGAGAATGGCCCCCTGCATTGGGGACAGACCGAACTACGCCCTGCCTGTCTATACAGGCTTTGGGGTCAAATTGCACCGGCTTTGGCGCCACATCCACCGTTTCGGGCTTCGTTTGTGCTGCTTTGGGGTCCATTAAGAACTCTGGTCTGATTTGCGGGACGCTTTCCTCGGTTTTGGCGCCCACTTTCACTGTTCTAAGGCCTGTTCAGGCTTCTACCTGCATCATGTTATGCTATTCTGGTGATTCTGCAAGGCTTGGTGAACGAAGTAGGACAAGCGTTAAGTAACAGGCGATCATCAGCCGTTCTCAAGCGGTTGACTACGACGCGTTCACTTCATGATTTTGAAGCAGGCTTCACCGCTTTCAGGGCAGGCTTTCAGAGCTTTCCTGGCAATGTCTTCCCTTCTGGCATCTTTCTCACCCATGGCTGCAAAGTGCTTCTCGCTGGATGTCTTTGCACAGGCGGCACATGACCCGAGGGATGTGTGGCAAGCTACTGTGCAGTGAGCTTGGTCAGACAAACTGTGTGGCGCACACACCCGCCATGGTCGGCAGTATCACCTGGGCCACACTTTGAGTCCTGTTCCGAGACCCGCTCACGGTGAAGTGGCGCCTACTGGGTCGCTTCCTCTCCAGCTTCGGCGCAAAGTCTTCACGTACCTCAGGCAGGTCGCTCGAAAACGGGAACCCGCAATGGAAGATTCACCCCCAGGAACAATACCCAGCGGACTGGAAGCGCAAGGCCCGGATGGAAGCATGGGGTGAAGCAGAAGAGACAGAGGAGCGGAGAAACGGGGCCGCACCAGTGGCAGACCCGGACGTTGGGGTTCAACAATTGAAGAAGAAGTGTAAAGACGAGGAAAACGAGGAAACACCGACTCGGGCATACCGGCAGAGAACAGCCAATCATGGAGCCCAGGGAGGCTACGGCGCGGTGGTGAAGTAACGCTTGCTCGCTAGCATCCGGCAAGAGCCAGCATGACACACGAATTTGGAAATGATGCTTCATTTGAAAGGATGCGGACCCAAAGGTAGCAGTCTGCTCAGGCCATCTTAAGCCATCCGACAGCACCTTCTAGGCGAGGGAAAACCGGTTGTACTTGATGGGCGGGGAACCCGCCCGTCCGAACCGCTTGTTGCCGACTTCTGTACCGCTGGCACAGCCGAGCGGGTTGAGCGTGGGAACTTCTGTCCCTCGTTCTGATCCGATGGAGATGCTGCTCCTCTTTCCATTTTCCAAGCTACGGAAGGGGCCTCAAACCGACAAAATATTCACGATACCGAAGCCCGTAGGCTGAACATGACAGAAGGGCGAGGGACCGCAAAGAGCGGGACAAACCCCCACGAGCACCAGACGATCATGAAACGTGGCAAAATTCACCGCGAAGCCTGAAATCTCCACGACCAAGGGTGCTAGCGCGTGCTGGGGAGACAAAAATAAAAAACCCGGACCCCGGTACAAACCCAGCACAAACCCGGAAAAACTCCAGGGTGGATCACACCATAACAGCTTGGTAATAATAGCCTGTTCACAACGCACGAGCCCGCGGAGCGAATTTCGACATCTACGCGCACCGGACTTCTGCCAAAAAATGCCCGCCACTCAAGAAAGCATCCGACGTGAGGTCTATTTGCACGCTAGCATTGAAATGCACTGTCGGAGGCGCCACGTTCCCACTAAACTTTTTTCCGGCTATCTTAACGAAGTCAGCACCACCCTCCGTCTTCAGCGACAAAAAGCGCACTTCTCCACCGGCTTCACACTCAATAAACCAACACACATGCATGGAATCTGTGTATCCGAACAGACCAACACGTACCGGATCCGATCGCACGCTGACAACCGCACACTCCAAGCCTTCACATGTAGACGGTGTAGTCGTGGCTGGTGCGACAGTAGGTGGTGCAACAGTAGGTGGTGCAACAGTAGGTGGTGCGACAGTAGGTGGTGCAACAGTAGGTGGTGCAACAGTAGGTGGTACACTGATAGACAAATTTACAAAGTCAACAGCTGCATCCGATGCATACGATAGGCCTGTCACTCTGTTGAAGCGTAGCCGCAACACGAAGCCGATATACGGCAACAGGTCTACCGTGGCTGTATGCCACATGTTCCCCTGAGATCCACTCTCGTTCCACAAGGTTGTCCACGTCAGACCCTCGTCCTTGCTTGCCTCAAGCGCCAACGGACCGAAATCCGTGGCTCCATACATGTGGTAAGCAAACGAAAACTCGGCCGTGGCAGCGGCTTCCAAATCGAAACAAGGCGAGTTCAATATGGCCCTCTTGCTGGGGAAATTCGGTTCTGAAGCTTCTACGTACATATAATACTCTCCGTCATACGCACTTGTAGGCCCTGTGCCTTCCGAAGGCGTCGGGCCTGAGCGTTGAGACCAATTCGCATCATCATCGTCATCTTGGGACCAGTCGCCAAAGGAGCTTTCAAAACTTTCAATGTGAGAGCCTTTCCAACTGCGAAGACAGCCAGGTTCAGCCGTAGGTGGTGCAGCGGTCGGTGGTGCAACAGTAGGTGGTGATGCAGTAGGTGGGGAAACAGTAAGTGGTGCAGCAGTCGGTGGCGCAACAGTAGGTGGTGCAACAGTAAGTGGTGCAACAGTAGGTGGTGCAGCAGTAGGTGGTGCAGCAGTGGGAGGTGCAACAGTGGGTGGTGCAGCAGTAGGTGGGGAAACAGTAGGAGGTGCAACAGTAGGTGGTGCAGCAGTAGGTGGTGCAACAGTAGGTGGTGCAGCAGTGGGAGGTGCAACAGTGGGAGGTGCAACAGTGGGTGGTGCAGCAGTAGGTGGGGAAACAGTGGAAGGTGCAACAGTAGGTGGTGCAGCAGTAGGTGGTGCAACAGTAGGTGGTGACGCAGTAGGTGGTGCAGCAGTAGGTGGTGCAACAGTAGGTGGTACACTGATAGACAACTTTACAAAGTCAACAGCTGCATCCGATGCATACGATAGGCCTGTCACTCTGTTGAAGCGTAGCCGCAACACGAAGCCGATATACGGCAACAGGTCTACCGTGGCTGTATGCCACATGTTCCCCTGAGATCCACTCACGCTCCACAAGGTTGTCCACGTCAGACCCTCGTCCTTGCTTGCCTCAAGCGCCAACGGACCGAAATCCGTGGCTCCATACATGTGGTAAGCAAACAAAAACTCGGCGGTGGCAGCGGCTTTCAAATCGAAACAAGGCGAGTTCAATATGGCTCTCTTGCTGGGGGAATTCGGTTCTGAAGCTTCTACGTACATATAATACTCTCCGTCATACGCACTTGTAGGCCCTGTGCCTTCCGAAGGCGTCGGGCCTGAGCGTTGAGACCAATTCGCATCATCATAGTCATCTTGGGACCAGTCGCCAAAGGAGCTTTCAAAACTTTCAGTGTGAGAGCCTCTCCAACTGTGAAGACAGCCAGGTTCAGCAGTAGGTGGTGCAGCGGTCGGTGGTGCAACAGTAGGTGGGACAATAGTAGGTGGTGCAGCAGTTGGCGGGGCAACAGTAAGTGGTGCGGCAGTAGGTGGTGCAACAGTAGGTGGTGCAGCAGTAGGTGGCGCAACAGTAGGTGGTGACGCAGTCGGTGGTGCAGCAGTTGGCGGGGCAACAGTAAGTGGTGCGGCAGTAGGTGGTGCAACAGTAGGTGGTGCAGCAGTAGGTGGCGCAACAGTAGGTGGTGACGCAGTCGGTGGTGCAGCAGTTGGCGGGGCAACAGTAAGTGGTGCGGCAGTAGGTGGTGCAACAGTAGGTGGTGCAACAGTAGGTGGTGCAACAGTAGGTGGTGCAGCAGTCGGTGGTGCAACAGTGGGTGGTGCAGCAGTAGGTGGTGCAGCAGTAGGTGGTGCGGCAGTAGGTGGGGCAACAGTAGGTGGTGCAGCAGTGGGTGGTGCAGCAGTAGGTGGGGCAACAGTAGGTGGTGCAACAGTAGGTGGTGCAACAGTAGGTGGTGCAGCAGTGGGTGGTGCAGCAGTAGGTGGGGCAACAGTAGGTGGTGCAGCAGTGGGTGGTGCAGCAGTAGGTGGGGCAACAGTAGGTGGTGCAACAGTAGGTGGTGCAGCAGTAGGTGGGGCAACAGTAGGTGGTGCAGCAGTAGGTGGTGCAACAGTAGGTGGTGCAGCAGTGGGAGGTGCAACAGTGGGAGGTGCAACAGTGGGTGGTGCAGCAGTAGGTGGGGAAACAGTGGAAGGTGCAACAGTAGGTGGTGCAGCAGTAGGTGGTGCAACAGTAGGTGGTGCAGCAGTGGGAGGTGCAACAGTGGGAGGTGCAACAGTGGGTGGTGCAGCAGTAGGTGGTGCAACAGTAGGTGGTGCAGCAGTGGGAGGTGCAGCAGTGGGAGGTGCAACAGTGGGTGGTGCAGCAGTAGGTGGTGCAACAGTAGGTGGTGACGCAGTAGGTGGTGCAGCAGTAGGTGGTGCAACAGTAGGTGGTGACGCAGTAGGTGGTGCAGCAGTAGGTGGTACACTGATAGACAACTTTACAAAGTCAACAGCTGCATCCGATGCATACGATAGGCCTGTCACTCTGTTGAAGCGTAGCCGCAACACGAAGCCGATATACGGCAACAGGTCTACCGTGGCTGTATGCCACATGTTCCCCTGAGATCCACTCACGCTCCACAAGGTTGTCCACGTCAGACCCTCGTCCTTGCTTGCCTCAAGCGCCAACGGACCGAAATCCGTGGCTCCATACATGTGGTAAGCAAACAAAAACTCGGCGGTGGCAGCGGCTTTCAAATCGAAACAAGGCGAGTTCAATATGGCTCTCTTGCTGGGGGAATTCGGTTCTGAAGCTTCTACGTACATATAATACTCTCCGTCATACGCACTTGTAGGCCCTGTGCCTTCCGAAGGCGTCGGGCCTGAGCGTTGAGACCAATTCGCATCATCATAGTCATCTTGGGACCAGTCGCCAAAGGAGCTTTCAAAACTTTCAGTGTGAGAGCCTCTCCAACTGTGAAGACAGCCAGGTTCAGCAGTAGGTGGTGCAGCGGTCGGTGGTGCAACAGTAGGTGGGACAATAGTAGGTGGTGCAGCAGTTGGCGGGGCAACAGTAAGTGGTGCGGCAGTAGGTGGTGCAACAGTAGGTGGTGCAGCAGTAGGTGGCGCAACAGTAGGTGGTGACGCAGTCGGTGGTGCAGCAGTTGGCGGGGCAACAGTAAGTGGTGCGGCAGTAGGTGGTGCAACAGTAGGTGGTGCAACAGTAGGTGGTGCAACAGTAGGTGGTGCAGCAGTCGGTGGTGCAACAGTGGGTGGTGCAGCAGTAGGTGGTGCAGCAGTAGGTGGTGCGGCAGTAGGTGGGGCAACAGTAGGTGGTGCAGCAGTAGGTGGGGCAACAGTAGGTGGTGCAGCAGTAGGTGGGGAAACAGTGGAAGGTGCAACAGTAGGTGGTGCAGCAGTAGGTGGTGCAACAGTAGGTGGTGCAACAGTAGGTGGTGCAGCAGTAGGTGGTGCAACAGTAGGTGGTACACTGATAGACAAATTTACAAAGTCAACAGCTGCATCCGATGCATACGATAGGCCTGTCACTCTGTTGAAGCGTAGCCGCAACACGAAGCCGATATACGGCAACAGGTCTACCGTGGCTGTATGCCACATGTTCCCCTGAGATCCACTCTCGCTCCACACGGTTGTCCACGTCAGACCCTCGTCCTTGCTTGCCTCAAGCGCCAACGGACCGAAATCCGTGGCTCCATACATGTGGTAAGCAAACGAAAACTCGGCCGTGGCAGCGGCTTCCAAATCGAAACAAGGCGAGTTCAATATGGCTCTCTTGCTGGGGGAATTCGGTTCTGAAGCTTCTACGTACATATAATACTCTCCGTCATACGCACTTGTAGGCCCTGTGCCTTCCGAAGGCGTCGGGCCTGAGCGTTGAGACCAATTCGCATCATCATCGTCATCTTGGGACCAGTCGCCAAAGGAGCTTTCAAAACTTTCAGTGTGAGAGCCTTTCCAAGTGCGAAGACAGCCAGGTTCTGCAGTAGGCGGTGCAGAGGTCGGTGGTGCAACAGTAGGTGGTGCAACAGTAGGTGGAGCAAGAGTTTGTCCGTTCACAACAGCCAGAGCGAGCCAAAGCTGTGCTATGACTAACAATCTGCATTTGTGCGGCGCCATGTGATGCGTAGCAGGAATGCTTTCAGGCTGAGTTTGTCCAACCCTTTTTAAATGTAACCTGAGTAAGTGAGTAGTAGGAATTGGAATTCAGAGTTAGGAACGCACAGTTTATAAACAAGCAGCAGCGACCAGCATCAATCAACCAGTTCTGTTTGTGCGCACGTGTGTTATACCTGTCTGAAGCTACTTACAACACAATGCGCTGTCAGCCGTCTCATGTCGGTTGTGGGGGCAGGGCACGCTTCTGCGTCGCTGCTTTCTTGGCTTGGCGCTCCGGCCCCCGTCTGCTCTCGTCGGCCGGTGTGGTCGGTTGTGGGAGCAGGGCACGCTTCTGCGTCGCTGCTTTCTTGGCTTGGCGCTTCGGCCCCCGTCTGCTCTCGTCGGCCAGTGTGGGGTTGTGGGAGCAGGGCACGCTTCCGCCCCTTTCTGAGCGGCTCGGTCTGTTGCTTGGTCGCAGGTGAGCGCGACGTGATAGTGCTCGTTTTTTGGGGATGGCCCTCGTCGGGGTAGGCTTCGCTGGCCTCCGCACCACCATCTTCTTCGCGATCTTCGTCACCTTTTTTCACAGGTCTGCGGCGTCCCGGATGCCGGTTGTTTGTGTGGGTTCTTCGTGGTGAGCTGCGCGCGCGTGGGCGTCTTCGGTCCCGGCTTACGCGGCTGAGGAGCGGCGGCCTGGGGGCCTCGCCCGGTCGTCGTCGTGGTGCGGATTCGTCGGCACTGGTGTTTCCTTTGCGGCAGCACGCGGTTGCAGTCCATGCATCTGGACATCCGGTGTGTCGGTCACAGATCGCGACGGGTAGCCTGTCGTCGGCGGCGTGGTGATGCCGACAGCACGCCTGCACTGTAGGCGGCGGCAGACCTCACACTTCCCCTTGTCACTTCACCGCGTTCTTGTCGATCACCGCGTCTGGGAAATGGACGGGGTTCGTGTTCCGGCTGGCCTCTGGGGGGCACGTAATTCGTCGTCGTACACTCCCTGCCCCTACTTGCTCCTCGCCGGGGCACCGCCCCCCGGGAGACGGTACGGTACACGGAGCCTCAGAATCTGATGTCCTGGCTGAAGGCAGGCCTTCTGCAGCCAGCGTTCTTTCAGAAGACACCTAGCCTACTATTGAGAGAGAGAGAGAGTTTGAATAGAGTATCTATTTGGTATCGGAAAGTAGGTGCGAGATCAGGCAAACCTTGTGCGCTAGCTTCGTTTAACCGTGAATCTAATAATCAGGGCTTACCCCACATTCTCGCTTTCATTTTGTTTCCATTCTCCCCAAGTATTAATGCCGATCCGCAAGGATAGCCGCACGCGCCGGGCCGCGCTGAAGCGTCGACGGGTGATGGATCCTGACTGGGCGGCTGCTGAGGAAGCGGCGGACGGGGCCACGCGGGAGTGGCGCATGTGGAACCCGTGCGAGCCCGGGGAGACGATGCACGCCCCTCCTCTTGCGGGAAAGGAAGGAAGGACCGGTCGCTGCTGAGGACCGGCTTGGAACGGTCGCCTGGGGGCTGGTCCCCCCCAGCCGACTCCGAACTTGAAGGACCTGGCGGGAGCATGACGACTGCTCTGCTCTCGTCGCCTGCTGACGATGGCGGAAAGCAGGAAGACCCGGGAAGCGCACCGACCAATGCTCCCGGGCACCACCCAGCTCGCCCCTCCTTCTGCGACAGTCGTTTCCCAACGCGACAGAAACCCTTGCCCGACGCCGGCTTTTTGCCTCGGCAGGTCAGGGGGTTGAAGTCGCGAAGGTCGAGACTGCTCAGGGGGAGGCAGCTTTTCCTGCGGCTCCACCCCCACTTCTACGACCCCCCGACCGCAGTTCCCCTCGGCTACCTGCCACCGGAGACGAGGGGCCTCACTCCGGGAATCGGTGCCCCGAGATCGACGAGGCCGCTCGACGTCACGGCTGTGCCGCCGATCGATCTCCGCGGCCTCCGGAGCCTAGCTGGCCCCGGGGCCCGCTTGCACGGCCTGCTCGACCTCCTGACGGACGGACACTCCTTCCGTCGGAAGTTGTTGGAAGTGCCTGTCCTGCCGGGTCGGAAGAGCGACGCATTTGCCCGGCATGCGGTGACGCTGGAAGGTGTCGGGTTTGTGGAGCGGGTTCCTCGGTCGCAGCCGCTGAAGTGCGTCCTGCCGGCATTCGCCGTCGAGAAGGGCGAGCAGCACTCGCGCGCCATCGTCGACGGCCGCCCGCTGAACGAGCTGATGGAGCCCCCGCCGAAGTTCAGCCTCTTGCGTGTCGACGAGGTCATCAAGAAGATGATGTCGAAGTCACACGCAGTCGTAGTTGACCTGAAGTCCTACTTTTTCCAATTCCCAGTAGGACGGTCGACGTCGGCATTCTTCGGGCTTCGAACGAAGAGGCCGGACGGGGGCGTGGCCCTGTATCGGTGGCGCCGTCTGACGATGGGCTGGTCGTACTCGCCGGTGATTGCGCAGGACTCCGCACTCGTCGTCACGGAGCCTGCGAAGGACGACAGGGTCGTCTGGTACGACGACTGGGCCCTCGTCGGTGACTGTCCGGACGCGCTTCGCGCAGTGCGCGACCGAGTCCTGCGACGCGCCCGCCAGGTGCGCATGACGGTCAACGACGAGAAGTCCGTCCTCGAGCCCAGCTCGACGCCGGTTGTCTTGGGGGTCGAGTTTGACCTCGCGGCGAAGAGGTACCGACTGAAGCAGGAGTGGGCGAGGAAGGCGCACCTCCTCTTTTGCTCGGTCGGTTCGATGCAGATGACTTTGCGTGGCGTTTGGAAGGTCGTCGGAACCGCCATTTGGGCATGGACGGTGTGGGGCACGCCACTCTGCAGAGTGAGCCCGGTGCTTGCGTGGATGGGGACCCTGGCGCACCAAGTCCTGACCGGTTCCCTGGGCTGGGAGTCGCTGGTCCGCGTGAGCGACGACGTTCTTCCGTTCCTGGCTGGGGTGAGGCGGCGCCTGTCGGGCAATCGATGGGTCGTTTTCGACTCGAAGCAGCGGGACACCCTCGTGGAGGCGTGGTCCGACGCCAGCATGCAGGGATGGGCCTGGCTAGTGGGTTCCATGGCGATGTGGGGCCCATGGAGGGATGCACCGCAGCACATCTTCTTCGCCGAGCTTACGGCGGCCAAGTTTGCGGTTGCGTATGCGGCTTCGCGGTCTCCGCTGTCGACAATCAGAATATTTGTCGACAACTTGCCCGCCGTCAACTGCCTGAAGAACTGGAAGTCGAAGACCGAGCTCGGGAACCTCATCCTGTGCCAGGTGCGCGACGTCTTGGAGGAACACCAGTGTATCCTCGAGACTGTATGGGTCCCGACTGCTGAACAACTGGCAGACGTCTGGACACGAGATCCATACAGGCGGGGTATCCGGCCGCCCCGGACCCCGTTCTGTGTTGCATGAGGTTCCTTACCTCGAAAGTTTTGTATTTGCGCTCCTGATAGCGCTGTTTTCTTTTTGCGAGACCCGGAGGCAGCGGGATCTCAGCTCATTGAGTTTCACGTCCAGGGATTTTTATTCCACATTCTCGCTTTCATTTCACCAACCCTGCGACCTTTATTATTTCACCGTTTCTGCCAGCGCGACCTTTTCCGAGTTTGAATAGAGTATCTATTTGGTATCGGAAAGTAGGTGCGAGATCAGGCAAACCTTGTGCGCTAGCTTCGTTTAACCGTGAATCTAATAATCAGGGCTTACCCCACATTCTCGCTTTCATTTCACCAACCCTGCGACCTTTATTATTTCACCGTTTCTGCCAGCGCGACCTTTTCCGAGAGAGAGAGAGAGAGAGAGAGAGAGAGAGAGAGAGAGAGAGAGAGAGAGAGAGAGAGAGAGAGAGAGAGAGAGAGAGAGAGAGAGAGAGAGAGGATCAAGAACTTCGTGAACGAAGTGAGTGAAGTTCTGGACGAACTTATACCGAAGGGCGGACTTGGCGTGCGGGGGGGTGAACCTGTTGGTCAAGTACGAAAAAACACAAAGACCGCAGGAGCACACAGCAACTCCCCTCCCGACCGATCGCAAACATGGCGGAAGAGTGCCCGCACTGTGGGGGCTCGTTCGACCCGAAAGGATTGGCCACCCACAAGAAGGCCTGCGGGCAGAGGGCGCTGGCGGCGCTACAAGCGACCGCCTCGGCGAGCAGCTCGAGGGCGGGCACCCCGGTGCAGTCGCCGCTGGCACTGCCGGGCAGTGTGCAAGGGAAGAGGAGAAGGGCAGACGGGGAGGAAGGCGAGCCGCAGGAGGCGGTAAGGGATCTGGAGGAGAAGACGGCCCAGACCTTTGGGCAGGCGTCGCAGAAGGTCGCAGAGCATGATGTGCGGCTGCAGATGATGGAGGCGGGGAACGCGGAGATGAAGCAGATGCTCAGCAGTTTGATGGGTATGGTGACGGGGCTGTCGGCAGGCGGGATGCCGCAGAGGAGTCGCGCGTTGGGGTTCGCGGACCTCGGGGAGGGGGCGAGATGGCCGGGGATTTTTCCAGGACCAACGCGCATGGAAGTGCTCAGGGTTTTTGAAACCCGGTTCGAGCGGGTGCTCTGCACGGGGGCGAGACCAGGGGCCCGGGAGCAGGCGAAAGGGCAGCTGGCGAACCTCGAGACGGGGTTCGATTATTTTTCGGACCCGGAGAGGCCGGTGGGGGGGTCCTTTGGAGATGTGCACATGGTCGCAGTGGTGGACAGGGCGATTGCGCGGTTGGTGGCGCTCCAGTTCGGGGAGGAGACGGGGGTAAAAGGAGGGCATGCGGGCATGTTCGAGAAGGCATTGGAAGAACAGGACCTGCCCGGGCCGCTGGCAGAAGCGTGGAAGGAGGCCGAGAGGCAGCGGGCGAGAAGCAAGGGGACAAAGTCGCAGAGCTCGGGGCAGTGGAACAGGAGCACGTATGTGCAGCCGGTAACCGGGGGGAAGATTGGGTACCCGACGGGGGGGTTTCGTCAGGGTGGAACGGGGTTCCAGACGGGGGGTTTTCGCCAGGGCGGAACGGGGAAAGGAAAGAAGTGACAATTGGGAGGAACTCGGGACGGGGGCAGGTAACTGCAGCTTTTCAGGCGGGGATAAGGAAAATGGAAAGGGTACTGGGGAAAATGGCGGCACCGGCAGGTGCGGCGGGGGGCTTTCGATCTCCCAACGGGGAAAGAGGGAGAATGGGGTACAGGGGTACGGGGTCGCGAGGGGACAGCGAGCGGGTTTTTGGGGTACGGGAAACAACAGGGGTGAACGCGGCGGTGTCGGAGAGACTCAGGTTAGACGGGCGCCATTCGGGATTGGCGGGGATTCAGGCAAGAGAAAGGGCCTACGGGAGGCTGATGGAGGCTTTGGCGGAGCTTGGCCTGGGGGCAAAGGGGAACGGCATCGTCACGAGGCAACAGCGAGAGTACCTCGAGGCAGTGCAGGCGCGCGCAGTAGCGGCGACCACGATGGTCAGGTGGGCGCAACGGTTGGAAAAGCTGGTCGGGGTGAAGAAGAGGTTTCCTGGGGCGGGATTGCACGACTGGGTCGGGGTGTATCTGGCAGAATCGGCAGGGGTGAGGCCCTCGACGCAGAGGGACTACGCCCTGTGCCTTCGGTCGGTGTTCCAGAGATGGGCGCCGCACGTGCGGCTGGGAGTCTTGGAGGCGCACGTAGCGGGGCTGACGGCTTTGGGAGCCGATGTGCCGACGAGGCAGGCTGTGCCAGTGGAACCGAAGCACTGGGAACTGTTGCGGAGGGCGCTGAGTCCAGAGCAGATGGCGTTCTGCTGCGTTCAGCACTTGCTGGGGCTTCGCTGGGAGGGCGTGTCGCGGCTGGAAGATCTGAAGGTCGTGCAGAGAGAAGCGGACGTGCTCAAGCTGACGTTGGTGCAGAGGGAGTCGAAGACGGAGAACCGGCCCACGAGACGAAACGTGTGCTTGAGGGGCGTGTTTCGGCAGGACGTGGAAAGGTTTGTCGCCGGAAGGTCGAGCATCGACGGGCCGGTGTTCAACGTCGCGTACAAGCCCCTGCTCGCGCGGCTGAAGCAAGTGGGTGTGACAACCCACGCGTTCAAGCGGGGGTACGCCCATGCGATCGACGACATGGGAGTGGACGATGCGAGGCTGCAGCGGCTCACGGGACATCGACAGTTCAAGAACGTCGAGACGTACCTCGGGCTGGAACGAGCAGCAGAGCGACGAGAAAGAGGGGCAGGCGTGGAGGACGTCGTACGGCGGCTGCAGGATGTGCAATAGGGGATGACGCCAAGGCGCGCGGGCGCCCGGGATCGCCTAGAAAGTCTAGAAGCGGTACGGGTATGCGCAGCGCCAGGAGGCGGGGTCGAAGGTCGAAGTGGAGGATGGTGCTCAGGATCGTGGCAGATTCTGGGTACCCGTATACGGATTTGGCACCCTACCCTGGAGAGGTGGGGGGCGGTGGATCAGATGGTCCCATGGACGAGATTGTGGCCGCGACGGTGGACATGGCGAAGGTGGAGAGCTGGCAGGCGGGGACGGAGGTGTCAGACGTGCGAAGGGTTTTGGGCAGAGAGGGGTTCGAAGAGATGTTGACGGACGAACGAAGGTTGAGGAGGTTGCCGGGCCCGAAGTCGACGCTGACAGCAGAACAGGTCCGGCAGCTCGAAGAAATGGGGGTCATCAGGGCGAGGCGGCGAACAGAGAACGCGGTCAGGCACGTATGCAAGGCATTTACAGTGCCGAAGCCAAACGGAAAGAACCGCCTGATCGTCGATGCGTCGGTGTATGGCGAAGCGATGCAGGAGCCGCCGCAGGTGAAGCTGCCGGCTGTCAAGGACGTGAAAGAGGCGGTTGCCGAGAACGCGTACGTTGCGCAGTTGGACGGCCGCAGTTGGTTTTTCCAGATTGCAGCGCCTCAGCTGCAAGACTACTTCGTCATCAGGACGGTGGTGGGAGTGTTCCAGCTCGTCGTTCTAGCAATGGGGTGGGCGTGGAGCGTGTATGTGGCGCAAACGACAGCGAGTGTCATCATGACACAGGCGATGAAGGCCTTTGTTGGGCATGCGTCAGGAATGGTTTACATCGACAACTTCCTGATTTTCGGGGCGGATGCGCGGACGGTGACGAATGCCGTTGCGGTACTGAAGCGGAAGGCAGGGGAATGCAGGGCGGTGTTTAAGGAGGAAGATCACCAACCTGCGGAGCAAACGGACGTGTTGGGCATGCGTGTCGATTTAGCGGCGAAGACAGTGTGTCTGGTGAGAGGGTTCATAGGAAAATTGGCAGTGTTCTGGCGGGTGTACAAGGCGGACCCGGCAACGCAGACGTTGAAGACGACCTGGAAGCTGCTCGGAGCGTTGTTCTGGGCGATGAGGGTGTTGAACGTGCCGCAGTACGACTACCCGTCGCTGAAGCAGTTCGTGTCACGCAGGGCGAGAGAGCTCGCCGCTCAGAAGAGGGGATGGACGCACCGGACAGTGTGGTGGAGACGGGCGTGGTTGGATGTCGTGAAACTGGTGCAGCACGTTTTGGCGAATGAGCCGGTGTCGGTTCTTCGACCACCGAGCGACTGGATCGACACGGTGTGGGCGGACGCATCGAAGACCGGAGGGGGTTACGTGTTGCAAGAGACGGGCGAAGTGAAGGGATGGAAGTGGACGCCGGAGCAGCAGCGGCAACCGATACACGTGCTGGAAGCGTGGGCCACGCTACGGTCCGTTCGCAGGTGGATGGCGACAAGGGAAGGAAACGCCGGTGTTCTGCTCAAGACGGATAACGCTTTGGTGTATTATGCGCTGACGACGACGAAGGCGACAGGGTACGTGTTCTCGCAGGCCATAGCAGCGATTGTGTCCGAGCTGCGGGGTGTGGACTGGTCGGTTGAGTGGGTGCCAACCGACACCAACCTAGCTGACGCTCCGAGCAGAATCTATTCGTGACCGTTAGTGTTGCCAACGGCACCCCCGAGGGGGCCCCGGGTGCAACTCCCCTCCCGAAAAACTGTACTGTTCGGGCGGTTTATTTTGCAGACTCATGTTCTTTATGCGGCATGGTATCGGGATTTGTATCTTTCGTGGCACAAGTAGTGCAGTTTAGTGGTCTAGCTTGGTTTGCCGTTTATCTTTCTTGTTAGCAAGCACACGAGTGCGAGGTTTGAGGGCAGCAACGCGGCCGGTCCGAAATAAGCCCGAGGTAAGAAGTTCGGATCAAGAACTTCGTGAACGAAGTGAGTGAAGTTCTGGACGAACTTATACCGAAGGGCGGACTTGGCGTGCGGGGGGGTGAACCTGTTGGTCAAGTACGAAAAACACAAAGACCGCAGGAGCACACAGCAACTCCCCTCCCGAAAAACTGTACTGTTCGGGCGGTTTTATTTTGCAGACTCATGTTCTTTATGCGGCATGGTATCGGGATTTGTATCTTTCGTGGCACAAGTAGTGCAGTTTAGTGGTCTAGCTTGGTTTGCCGTTTATCTTTCTTGTTAGCAAGCACACGAGTGCGAGGTTTGAGGGCAGCAACGCGGCCGGTCCGAAATAAGCCCGAGGTAAGAAGTTCAGAGAGAGAGAGAGAGAGAGAGAGAGAGAGAGAGAGAGAGAGAGAGAGAGAGAGAGAGAGAGAGAGAGAGAGAGAGAGAGAGAGAGAGAGAGAGAGAGAGAACACAAAACAAAAAGAGATTCCGTGCCGGGGGCTAGTCTCGGACCGGGTTCCCTGGGGGGGACAGGGGCGGGTTTGTCACGCCTTAGCAGTCCCAGGGCCCGGTCCCAACCTCCTGTCATTTTTTCGTGTTCTCGTTGTCATCGCTATCGCGCTGACTTTCCGAGAACACAAAACAAAAAGAGATTCCGTGCCGGGGGCTGGCTAGTCTCGGACCGGGTTCCCTGGGGGGGACAGGGGCGGGTTTGTCACGCCTTAGCAGTCCCAGGGCCCGGTCCCAACCTCCTGTCATTTTTTCGTGTTCTCGTTGTCATCGCTATCGCGCTGACTTTCCGAGGACACAAAACAAAAAGAGATTCCGTGCCGGGTTAGGAACCGCGAAGCGGCACAGGGAAGTCTGGCAGCTGCACACCGCGCGTGTATGGGTCCGCCAACTGCTCCGCCGACGGGACCCACTGCGGACGCAGGGTAATTCGTCTACGTTCAGCAATGCGCAGTATCCGGGAAAGCACACGATTTGCAACGAAGGATGAAGAACTCCCTTTCGCAACCGCGCCAACCACTGCCGCGTTGTCCACGCGGCACGTCGTCGTCCCCGGCGTCCAGCACATCTGCGTCACTCCCTCCGCTAGCGCCCACATCTCCTTCAGGTTGATGTGAGCACTAGAGAGGTCGCAACCGAACACACCCTGCCTTCCGTCCACCGCCATGTTACCGACCTCCACCAACGCCGCCCACGCCCATGAGCTCGCGTCCGTCCAGAGCGCTTCCTCATGCGCGTCTTCTCCGCCTTTCCCGACCCACTCGTTCCGCTCGACCATTCGCCTCAGCGCTCCGAGCTCCCTCCTCACCGAAGGCGTCACGGTCACGCCTCGCTCCCACGCGTCCGCGTCTTCACCGGCCATCCTCCCGCCCACCCTCGATGCGAACGACAGCAGTGCGGCGAAGTGACAGCGAGGAATCGACAGTATACCCGTCGCCCAAATGGCCCCGCCGAAGACTTCGGCGAAATCCCTCGCTGACGCTCGATCCGCCAACACCCGCCTCAGTGCGCCCGACCCGGTCCACCGTCCCACCCACGCCGGGTCAAGCCGGTGCCTCTGCGCCTCCGCCTCCAAGTCGAATTCGACCCCGACGCACACAAACCGAGACGTGACCTCCCACAGCCTACCGCCTCCCTCCGGGTGCACCTCGACTCGAGCCTCCTCAATCCTCCCACGGAACTCGGCCACCCTCCGTTCCGCCTCGCCCCGCGTCTGTCCAAGGACGAGAAAGTTGTCCAGCCATGCGAGGCCCAGTCCCCGGACCAACACGTTTGACGCCCGTTGCGCGATGCAGGGTGCCCAGGACCAGCCCATGCATAGCGCGCGCATTTGCATGTGTCGTCCCTTCATACCAATTCCGAAGTAACGCGAAATACCCGCGTCCAACGGGAACTGGTAAAAGTACGACTTGCCGTCGCACTGCATCGCGTACCGGTGGCGCTTCACGTCGGCTACGAGCTCCCGCATCCTCGGCAGGTCCATCGGTGGCGGCCGATCCATCGCCGCATTGATGGGCCGCGCGTCAACCACGAGGCGAGACGTCTTCCCGTCCTTCTTCGGCGTCGTGAAAGCCCGCATGGCGAACAGCGGGGGGACCTGTGCGTCGTCCGCGACCCCGAAGGCCTTCATCGAGTTCCGGTGCCGCTCCATGTCGCGCGACACCGCCTCGAACCCTGCCTCGCACCCGGCTTTCAGCCTACTTTCGAACGCCCCGACGTCCTCCAACATCGGCAACACCTCACGGAACCTCCCGACCACGTCCATCCGACCGAGAGCCCGGAGGTCGACACGGTTTCGTGTGACATCTGCAAGGGGAAGACCGCTCGCCGCCCTAGCGGCCGGCACCTTACAGCCTGGCAGCGAGGCCGTCGACGAGTACACCGACGACTCCGACGGCGCCGGCTCGTCGTCGTACCACGCCTCGACCCCACCCGCCAACCACCGCCGTATCCCCGCCCTCAAACGCGCCGCCTCACGCCTCAGCGAGACCTGGTGGCCAGCTCCGTCGACATAGGAACGACTCCCAACGCGGCCGGGAGCTCCGCAAGGGGAAGGTACCGCACCAAGTCCTTCAGAGACGCGTGGCGTGAGATCTTCAGGATCTCCAACGGCGAGAACCCACGTCGGAGCAAGTGCGTCAGCGCGCCACGTCGCACCGAGTGCGCGCTGTACGCCTCCTTTACGCGTCTCATTGCCCGAATGATCCGCCCCACCTTCACGTCTCCAAACATCGGGGATCCCACAGACGTCACCACGCGCAAGCGTTGCAGCCCTGCCTTGTAGGGCTCCGGGACCACGAGCGCCACCGCCGAGCTCGCGTGGAACGGGTCGCTTTTTGACCCAGCGAACCAGACCACAAAGTGCGTCCCGCTCGGCTCCGGCAGCACCATCTGGGGCGTCAACGTCATCGCGTCCGCGTATCGACATGCCGAGCACCACATCACGACGAGTAACAGCTGTACCTTCTCGTCCGCCTCCGCCTCCACCGCCGCCCAAAAATCCCCTTCCGTAATCGGCACTGCTTGTCTGGTGGGCCTCCTCGCGCCCATCTTCCCGAGGGCCCGCCGCAGGTCGACAATCAGCACGTCGCTCGCCACCTCGACGCCCACCCTGCGCAACGCCGACACCGCCGTGTTGGTGTAGTTGAGCAGAGTGGAGGGAAGGAGACCGCGATCCATCTGGGCGGCGACGTACAGCACAACCGTGGTCGCCCACGACGGCGGCTGACCGCACGCGTTGCGATACGCCGCGAGCTGCGCGTAGACGCTGCCCATGCGGTCCCAGTACCCCCCCGACAGCGCCCGCGCCAGGATGCCCCTCGCCGTCTCCACGTGCCGCACGTCCGGGTGCACAACAAACCGCGGCCTCACCATCAACGCCTCGATGGGCACCGCTGCATGAAGTGTCCCGGCTCTCCGCAGCGAAAGCAGCGCAGACCCCCGAGCTCCGCTCCTCGCCCTCCGTAGCTGCGCGTCCCACCACCGGCCGCCCACCGGCCGGCCGCGCTCCGGCTGCTGGCGGCTGGCACCGACGCCGCCGCCTGCATCGCCGAGCGCATGAACGCCGGCACGTCCTCCCGGTCCCCCTCCGCGCCGGTGCCCTCGCTCAGTAGCAGCGGCCCCAACATCGCGTCCGAGAACGCAGCAGCGCGCCCCCAGCCTTTCTGCACCGCGAGCTGGTGCGTCGTCAGCCGCGCCGCCACCGCCTCGGCGCACGACAGGGCGGCGGGCGTCCGCGTCTCCTTTAACAAGTCCGCCATCCTGTCTGCCAGCAGTGCGAGGAACGCCACTTCCCTCTCCTGCGCCCCGCCTCCGACGCCAGCTTCGCGCAGCAATCGTCTCCACTGCGCCTTCACCTCCCCCGGCGCGAAGCGGTGCCACGACCCGGGGTCGCGGACGTCTGCGCGAAAACCCCCCTGCGCCTCGGCCCGCACACCCGCCTCCTCACTCGGTCTCTCCCGGAAGGGCGACGGAGAACCTTCACCGGTCAGCACTTCAACCTCCTGGTCCTCGTCCTCGTCAGGGTCCGCCTCCGCCTCGGCCCAACATCCCTTCGCGACGAGCGCCTCCTGCGTGATGTGGTTGGGCGGCAAATGCGCAATCAGCCAGTGCAGCTGCCACGCAACGAGGGCGCCCGGCGTCACAACGCCCATCAGACGCTCCACTGCGGCGCGCGCCGTCAGCAACGGATCCCCTGCCTCCGCCAGCGTCTCTCGGACACGCCTGACAGCTCGATCGTCGCGACTGAATCCCGCCGGTTCCGTCCCGAGCCTGCGCTCCTCCGTCCACCCGGTACGCTGCAACACCTCCGTCGCCTTCTCCTTCGTCCACGTAGTCGGCATCCTCCTATCCCCTTTTCGGCCTGTGAGCTGAGCAGCGGTTTGTCACGCCTTAGCAGTCCCAGGGCCCGGTCCCACCCTCCTGTCATTTTTTCGTGTTCTCGTTGTCATCGCTATCGCGCTGACTTTCCGAGAGAGAGAGAGAGAGAGAGAGAGAGAGAGACGAGTTAGAGTGCAGGGACCATCTCTCCGAGGAGTATCCGGTCGCCCCACTACTATCCCGTACTACTACGGCGGGCGCAAGTCGTTGCGCCGTGGGCGCGGAGCGAGCCGTGGCCCTGTCAAAGATGATTGTTGCACCGATGGTGGCGCAGCCGGGGGCGTTCTGACTGGCGGACGAGACCGCCTGGCAGGCGTGTGTTGACACGTTGTTTCGCGGGCTCTCCTCCTTTTGGCAATAGCCCGCCCTATGGCGGCGGCTAGCATCTTGACAGAGAATCTCAACTCCCACTGAACATAGGGTACGTCGTGCGGATATTCAGGCACGGCATCGTTCCAGCTGTTACGGGCGCAAATTGTTTCCAGCTTGCCCAACATCCACTCGGTCTTCCGTCCAGCCGCAAAGCGTGGGCGGTGGGTACAACCCGGCATAGCCGGCGCACCAAAACAGCGGAGGGAACAGACCCCCTGCCGCCATTTCCCAGGGAAGGAGGCGACTCCTGAGTCGGCGCAGCACAGGTCGTTGATGGCTCGCATAAGGTACCCAATTTGCAGCCCCTTCTCGGCGAAGGTTCTCCCCGGGAGCTTCGAACGCGTAAATGCCTCAAAATCAAGCGCGAGTTCCACGCCTGTCGTCGGGAGAGGGTTGGAGCTGACCCACGATAGACTCCGCAGCCAGAAGACCAACGTCGCTGCGAAGCGGGTTCCGATGTTGGTCGTAAGCAACTTACGACTGTCCGTTGCTAAGTGTACGTCGTATTTCGTCGACGCACCTGAGGCTATTGATTGCTCTGATGGAAGGTCTCACCTTCTTGGGCAGAATAGCAGGAGAAAGTTATTACCAATACAGACACCAAAACGCTGCCCAACCCAATCCGAGGTAGTGTGAATCAACCCGCGATTTCCAATATTTCTTTGGGTGAGTTACCTCACCCAACCGCTGCAGTGCATAACCCCCTGCTTACGCCCGCCACTAAACACAGATTTACCTGGGTTTTCGTGTGGGCTACAGCACATTTACCTCCTTTGATTTATCGCAACTGGCAGTCTCCTCAAGCATTTCCTACAAAGCCGGTGCGTATACAGTGAACTTATTATGCAGCAACAATCTGTGTCGATAAACTGCACAGTATGTGTTATCCTAATCCGGGAACAAGTCAGGGAGAAGAACGGAGCAATCTTTACAAACAAACGAGTGACTTAAGGTGGCCGCTTGAGCGGCGCCAATCCGAGCGCACACAGCAGCAGTGACGCGTCGGCAGTATTTGCACTTCAGGATGGAGCTGCCGAGTTGTTGTGGATGTACGTTTTGTGAAACACGGAAATGCGTTTGTTTACGATTCTCCTAGTAGTCTAAGACGAGTCTAGGGCGAGTCGCGACTCGCCCTAGACTCGTCTTCACTCGCCCTGTCACTCGCCCTCAGTACCATACAGGGTCAATTTTTTGTGCCTTCTCCGACCCACTCAGGTGCGGGGTTTAACCACAAAAATCTCGGCAAATACCCCTCGCCAATGAAACCCCCCCCATTATGGTTGGAGAAACACGTGTTGGGGGGGAAAGGCAGCAGAGAAGTTTCCCGCGCTGTCGACCCACATCACGGCGGTGCTGGCCGCACCGCTAAGCTAAGGGTTTGCGGGCCTATAGATATGGTCGTGTGAGGGGTCGGCCCACTGGTTGGTGACATTTCTTTGTTGGCCCGTGTAGCAGACCTTTTGCGGCGAATTTGTGCCCGCGTTCAGCTCCGATGAAGAGAACCGTGAAAGATAGACCAGCAGCGGGAGCCAGGAAGGAAAAGCGGGGTCCTGGGAGCTAGGGTGCAACGGGGCGGTCTCTCCCGCGAGAGGTGCAGCCACCCCTACGGGGGAAAATGGTGCTGCAGGCGCAGGCAGTGCTGAGCAGTGTTACTGCACCGTCAACACGGACGCCCCAATTGCGCGGACCACGCTTTAAAGGAGGCGGGAGCTAGGGAGAACCTATTGCCGTGTTTAGGCAGGGAGAGGAAAAGGATGTGAGCGCTTTGTCGCATGTTTCACTTGTTTGAAAGTTGTTGCGGTTGAGGCGTCATTTGGACGTACGCCCACGTCAGATGTACGTTTTGTGAAACACGGAAATGCGTTTGTTTACGATTCTACTACTAGTTTTATTCTCCTTCCGTGCGGTTGCCTTCGGAGCCGTAGGCGCCGACCCGGCGTGCGAATTAAACTCGTGTTTGATGCGCTGTTCTACCAAACGGACCTCGGCTCCGTCCCTTCCGGACCGCTGACACTACGGGATCCTCGGTCGTGCTCCTTAGCTGGATTGCTAGCTCGGTGGGAAGAGCTGGCCGGCGTGTGGGCACGGGCGAATGTGGCCGCCTTGGCGGCTGCGGTTGCGGGCCGGGCCGGCGCGACCGCGAGCAGACAGGCTGCATGCGCGACCACCGTTAGCTACGACCGGCGTGTGGGCACGGGCTTGCGCTGCCGTGGGCCCGTTCGCGCCATTCACGCGGTCCATGGGATTGTCCCAATGGCTCCTATCCCAATGGTCCTTTGCCAGCAGAGAAGAATGTGGGAGGGGGGAAACGGTCTCTCCCCTTCTTACGCTGAGGCTAGACGCGCGGAAGCGCAGCTGGTGAACTGTATGTATATTCGACCCCCCCCCCCCCCCCCCAGTAACTTGAAGCTCGCTTGAAATTCCGGGGGGTTTAGGGTCTCCGTGCGACCGTTGTTAAAAAAATGGGTTCTCTTAGAGTTTAGAGACTTCTTTAGTGTTTGTGTTTCCGAGTTTTTAGAGTTAAAGTTCGTTTTTGTTTGTTTTGCGAGGTTCAGCTTGGTGCGTGTGGTCGCTGGGCGGGGGGGGGGGCTGGGATAGGGAACCTTGCTGAATCGAGCTAGACTTTAACATTTTCCGGACGGAAACGAGCAGGCTGTTTTTTGGGTTCGTTGGTCCGAAGTATAAAAGAAAAGTGCTCCCATCCACCGGCAAAGTTGTGCTGCAAGATGAGCCGCTACCCCTGGTTCTTGCCCACACCTAGCAAGCTTGCTTGAGCACCTTCGTCACGTTGAAATCTCCACGTTTCTGAGCGAACTCCTCGCGTCCACTCGCCCAAAGCGAGATTGGAAGGGCGAAGCAAAAACCTGGCGAACGCAGGCTTCACCGATTTCCTTTGTTCTCTCCCCGAATCTGACACGTTCTGTCTCTGACGGCCCTATTTCATTGTCGTATCATCTTTTCCCCACGCTTTTTTGACTTTGAAGAAGGCTCATCTATTTTGTTCTTTGAACAATGATGCGAACCGCTGGGAAATAAACGGGCGTGCTTTCGCCACTCAAGAAATAGCGAAGAAACTGGGAAATTCCAATACACATACACACACTCGTTTACGTGCAAGCTTGCTTGTGTCAAAGGCGCGTCAGGTGGAACACTATCCTGTTCTGTAGGTCCTTCCAACACCTTTCAAATCGAAGGTTGGCAAGAAGGGTTATTCATACAAACAAACAGGCAGACCTACCGAACTCCTTGGAAGTCTTGCTTTTGAGATTCTGCAACTGACGCCCCTCGAGCACTTTGCAAACCCGGTGCAAGCAGGTGAAGGCTTGTGAGGGGAAAAACAATAGAAAGAGAGAGACGAGTTGAAGACAACACAACACACGAGTCACAACCGGATTTCCATCTTTTCGCTTCTTTGTTCGCGTTCCTTCCTCCATCCACCTGGTCCAGATGAAAACATCGGGGAGTATCGGGGAATTTCGGGTAATTTCCTTTGTGGCGACCACTTTCCCTGCCGCCTGCGGGGGAAAATGTTTCATAGGTTTGAACGGGGGAGGGGCCCCACCTTGCACAGGGCGACCCTGTGTTTGGCTCACACACCCAAGCCCCACAGCAACAACCCGAACACGACCGGCAGAAGAGACGCAAGCTGCAAGCGCCGGTGAAGAAGCAGCCGACGCCACCATCGACCCCGAGACGCCACAAAAGGAAGCGGCGGATGCCGGCGCCAACACCGCCATCGAGAACGCCACAGCAGGCGACAACACCAGAACGGCCGCTGGCAACGAAGCGGCGGCGGAAGGACTCGCCATCATCGAAGACAGATGGCGTGCACTCTGCGGTGGGCAGAGGTGCAAGAAAAGGTACGAAAAAAGGTGGCACGAAACGACCGCCCGAGACCGACGAGCCAGAAGGTAACAAGCGCCGGAAACATGACACAGGCGCTCTAAGAGGTGGTCACGAAAGAGAGCAGATGCAGAGTATCGCCAGGTTCTTTGTATTCTAAGCCAAACCACTAGAGGCGGCTACGGTCGAAGACGGCAACTCGAACGAGGAGCAAGGTTGACAACCAAAAGAGAGGCACGATGGCCGATGCTTGGCCGAGGATAAGATGGCTATGGCGGCTGGAACAGAGAGATACCGCAAGATGAGAGTCCTCCTTGTGTGGGGTAGCCACGCCTTCGCAGCCCCAGGGCCTCCCACCCCACCTGCATACGGTAACAGGGATAACTGGCTTGTGGCAGCCAAGCGTTCATAGCGACGTTGCTTTTTGATCCTTCGATGTCGGCTCTTCCTAACCTAGACAAGCAGAATTGTCTAAGGGTTGGATTGTTCACCACTGACAGGGTCGACTGATCTTTCCCGAGAGGGAGGAGTTGGAATGCGGGTGCCATCTTTCCGGTGATCTCCGGATCCTCCCGTACTTTACAACTCCCACATAAGTGGACATGGGAGAAATTTTTTAAGGAAGTTGCTGGAGTGCAGAAATGATGGGCGTTCTTCTGTTCTGTGTTTCCGATGATCACGTTGGACGTTCAGGCTGGTATCTTTCGATATCTTTAGAGTTGAAGTTCGCTTGAAATTCCGGGGGGTTAGGGTCCCTTTTTTTTAGAGAGCAAGAGTGAAAGTTCGCTTGAACTTTTTGTTTGTTTCCCGAGGTCTTGTATTCATTTTCCCAATCCGGACTTCTCCGGTTTGAAAAACCGGGAAACCGGACTCACAAAGCTTCTGAAAGGTTGCTTACTTTTTCGTTTTGTCTTGGGGACTCCTGGTCTCCAAGAATGCTCGGCGTGCGGTGGCAGAACGCTGTCTCTTCTTCGAACACCCCTTCGAACCAGCTCCTTCTTCTAACTACGCCGCGCACTATACCTTGACCATGTGCAGTGTGGTGGATGGGTACCTAACTGGTAGCAAGCTACCAATACACCAAACCCAGCTCCAAACCAAACACCTTTCTCGGTGGGCTAGCACAACTACAAGGGGCGGCAAGAAGCGGGTGCGACCAAAGCGGGAAGACGCGGATGCGATGCTACAACGCAGACCACGCCGTACGACTCTACGACTACGAGAGCAAAAAACAAATACGAGACCACAGAAACGGGCGTCTTGTGCTGATTCCATGCTTCATGGGATGCTTGATGAGGACGCTCGCTCCTTTTGACTGGGCGCCATCACCAATGTGCGCCTCTTTAATTTGACTGATTGATTGCTTTAGTTAGACTCGCTGATTGTTTTCTTCCTATTCGTTACGCGCTACTCTTCTCATCTTGCTTTGTGTACCAACAATTGGTGGGCATCTCAACAAAGAGACGACTGACCAGACGAAATACGTAGTATAATAGTTTGGTAATAATAGCCTGTTCACAACGCACGAGCCCGCGGAGCGAATTTCGACATCTACGCGCACAGGACTTCTGCCAAAAAATGCCCGCCACTCAGCAAGGCATCCGACGTGAGGTCTATTTGCACGCTAACATTGAAATGCACTGTCGGAGGCGCCACGTTCCCACTAAACCTTTTTCCGGCTATCTTAACGAAGTCAGCACCACCCTCCGTCTTCAGCAACAAAAAGCGCACTTCTCCACCGGCTTCACACTCAATAAACCAACACACATGCATGGAATCTGTGTATCCGAACAGACCAACACGTACCGGATCCGATCGCACGCTGACAACCGCACACTCCAGGCCTTCACATGTAGACGGTGTAGTCGTGGCTGGTGCGACAGTAGGTGGTACAACAGTAGGTGGTGCAACAGTGGGTGGTGCCACAGTAGGCGGTGCAACAGTAGGTGGTGCAACAGTAGGTGGTGCAGCAGTAGGTGGTGCAACAGTAGGTGGTGCAACAGTAGGTGGGGCAACAGTAGGTGGTGCAACAGTAGGTGGTACACTGATAGACAACTTTACAAAGTCAACAGCTGCATCCGATGCATACGATAGGCCTGTCACTCTGTTGAAGCGTAGCCGCAACACGAAGCCGATATACGGCAACAGGTCTACCGTGGCTGTATGCCACATGTTCCCCTGAGATCCACTCTCGTTCCACAAGGTTGTCCACGTCAGACCCTCGTCCTTGCTTGCCTCAAGCGCCAACGGACCGAAATCCGTGGCTCCATACATGTGGTAAGCAAACAAAAACTCGGCGGTGGCAGCGGCTTTCAAATCGAAACAAGGCGAGTTCAATATGGCTCTCTTGCTGGGGGAATTCGGTTCTGAAGCTTCTACGTACATATAATACTCTCCGTCATACGCACTTGTAGGCCCTGTGCCTTCCGAAGGCGTCGGGCCTGAGCGTTGAGACCAATTCGCATCATCGTAGTCATCTTGGGACCAGTCGCCAAAGGAGCTTTCAAAACTTTCAGTGTGAGAGCCTCTCCAACTGTGAAGACAGCCAGGTTCAGCAGTAGGTGGTGCAGCGGTCGGTGGTGCAACAGTAGGTGGTGCAACAGTGGGTGGTGCAACAGTAAGTGGTGACGCAGTCGGTGGTGCAGCAGTTGGCGGGGCAACAGTAAGTGGTGCGGCAGTAGGTGGTGCAACAGTAGGTGGTGCAGCAGTCGGTGGTGCAACAGTGGGTGGTGCAGCAGTAGGTGGTGCGGCAGTAGGTGGGGCAACAGTAGGTGGTGCAGCAGTGGGTGGTGCAGCAGTAGGTGGGGCAACAGTAGGTGGTGCAGCAGTAGGTGGTGCAGCAGTAGGTGGGGCAACAGTAGGAGGTGCAGCAGTAGGTGGGGAAACAGTGGAAGGTGCAACAGTAGGTGGTGCAGCAGTAGGTGGTGCAACAGTGGGTGGTGCAGCAGTAGGTGGTGCAACGGTAGGTGGTGCAACAGTAGGTGGTGCAGCAGTCGGTGGTGCAACAGTAGGTGGTGCAGCAGTCGGTGGTGCAACGGTAGGTGGTGCAACAGTAGGCGGTACACTGATAGACAAATTTACAAAGTCAATAGCTGCATCCGATGCATACGATAGGCCTGTCACTCTGTTGAAGCGTAGCCGCAACACGAAGCCGATATACGGCAACAGGTCTACCGTGGCTGTATGCCACATGTTCCCCTGAGATCCACTCTCGCTCCACACGGTTGTCCACGTCAGACCCTCGTCCTTGCTTGCCTCAAGCGCCAACGGACCGAAATCCGTGGCTCCATACATGTGGTAAGCAAACGAAAACTCGGCCGTGGCAGCGGCTTCCAAATCGAAACAAGGCGAGTTCAATATGGCTCTCTTGCTGGGGGAATTCGGTTCTGAAGCTTCTACGTACATATAATACTCTCCGTCATACGCACTTGTAGGCCCTGTGCCTTCCGAAGGCGTCGGGCCTGAGCGTTGAGACCAATTCGCATCATCATCGTCATCTTGGGACCAGTCGCCAAAGGAGCTTTCAAAACTTTCAGTGTGAGAGCCTTTCCAAGTGCGAAGACAGCCAGGTTCTGCAGTAGGCGGTGCAGAGGTCGGTGGTGCAACAGTAGGTGGTGCAACAGTAGGTGGAGCAGGAGTTTGTCCGTTCACAACAGCCAGAGCGAGCCAAAGCTGTGCTATGACTAACAATCTGCATTTGTGCGGAGCCATGTGATGCGTAGCAGGAATGCTTTCAGGCTGAGTTTGTCCAACCCTTTTTAAATGTAACCTGAGTAAGTGAGTAGTAGGAATTGGAATTCAGAGTTAGGAACGCACAGTTTATAAACAAGCAGCAGCGACCAGCATCAATCAACCAGTTCTGTTTATGCGCACGTGTGTTATACCTGTCTGAAGCTACTTACAACACGATGCGCTGTCAGCCGTCTCATGTCGGTTGTGGGGGCAGGGCACGCTTCTGCGTCGCTGCTTTCTTGGCTTGGCGCTTCGGCCCCCGTCTGCTCTCGTCGGCCAGTGTGGGGTTGTGGGAGCAGGGCACGCTTCCGCCCCTTTCTGAGCGGCTCGGTTTGTTGCTTGGTCGCAGGTGAGCGCGACGTGATAGTGCTCGTTTTTTGGGGATGGCCCTCGTCGGGGTAGGCTTCGCTGGCCTCCACACCACCATCTTCTTCGCGATCTTCGTCACCTTTTTTCACAGGTCTGCGGCGTCCCGGATGCCGGTTGTTTGTGTGGGTTCTTCGTGGTGAGCTGCGCGCGCGTGGGCGTCTTCGGTCCCGGCTTACGCGGCTGACCTGGGGGCCTCGCCCGGTCGTGGATTCGTCGACACTGGTGTTTCCTTTGCAGCAGCACGCGGTTGCAGTCCATGCATCTGGACATCCGGTGTGTCGGTCGCAGATTGCGACGGGTAGCCTGTCGTCGGCGGCGTGGTGATGCCGACAGCACGCCTGCACTGTAGGCGGCGGCAGATCTCACACTTCCCCTTGTCACTTCATCGCGGTCGATCACCGCGTCTGGGAAATGGACGGGGTTCGTGTTCCGGCTGGCCTCTGGGGGGCACGTAATTCGTCGTCGTACACCGGCCAACCCAGAATACAGACACCAAAATGCTGCCCAACCCAATCCGAGGTAGTGTGAATCAACCCTCGATTTCCAATTTGGGGGACGGTACGGTACATGGAGCCTCAGAATCTGATGTCCTGGCTGAAGGCAGGCCTTCTGCACAGCGTTCTTTCAGAAGACACCTAGCCTACTATTGATTGCTCTGATGGAAGGTCTCACCTTCTTGGGCAGAATAGCAGGAGAAAGTTATTACCAATACAGACACCCAAACCCAGAATACAGACACCAAAACGCTGCCCAACTCAATCCGAGGTAGTGTGAATCAACCCTCAATTTCCAATTTTTTTTTGGGTGAGTTACCTCACCCAATCGCTGCAGTGCATAACCCCCTGCTTACGCCCGCCACTAAACACAGATTTACCTGTGTTTCGTGTGGGCTACAGCACATTTACCTCCTTTGATCTATCGCAACTGGCAGTCTCCTCAAGCATTTCCTACAAAGCGGGTGCTTATACAGTAGTAGTAGTAGTTTAAACTTATTATGCAGCAACAATCTGTGTCGATAGACTGCACAGTATGTGTCATCCTAATCCGGGAACAAGTCAGGGAGAAGAACGGAGCAATCTTTACAAACAAACGAGTGACTTAAGGTGGCCGCTTGAGCGGCGCCAATCCGAGCGCACACAGCAGCAGTGACGCGTCGGCAGTATTTGCACTTCAGGATGGAGCTGCCGTCATGAGCGTCGACGGCTAGCGAGTGTCGGCAGAGGGTGTAGTGGTCGGCGCAAGCGTGAACGTGGCAGGTCGGTGCCGCACCAATGATTTGGTCGATGTACTTCAGCGCATTAATCTTGCGCATGCGTCGCGGATCCGTTCCCACGTGCCTTCATGCCTTTCCGCGTCTTCCGCGGCGGCCGCACGGTTCTCTGCCTGGTGGCCTCCACCACTTAGCGGGTGCTTATACAAAAAACAAACGGGCAGGAACCGAACGGTAGAAAACCCTTGTTTTGGTTGCCGGAGGGGGTACGAGGACGCCCCTCACCTGTACCCGTACCGAAGGGCTGGAGAGGAAAAGATCTGGAGTCCCAGTGGAAAACGTTCCCTGGAACAGACGGGAAAGAGTGGAGCAAGGAAAAAAGCGTGAGAGGTGACGTTCGGGTACCGGTGTCAACTGCACGCATCGCACGCACTAGTTGTGGACACAAAAGAACCGAATCACCACTCGTTCTAACTCTAATGAGTGCCGCGTGCTAAAAGTGCACAACTAGTGCGTCGTCTACTGTAGGATGCGCGACAATTTGTGTACATCTGCAGTACCTAACCGGTAATTACATTAAGCCGGATGCGTGGGACCACGATCAACGGTTCTGCTCGTGCTCTGCGCGCATGAAGAGATTATTAAGAGCACAATAGTAACTGCTCGGCACGTGCATCCTACAGCGCGCACGTAGGATGAGGTGGGTGTGTGGTGTGGGTGTGTGATTGGGGTGGGTGTGAGTGAGGTGGGTGCGTGAGGTGGTCCTACGTTAGACTTTGGGGACTTTAGACTCCCGCCAACCCCAATACTCGTAGTTTAACTGAGGGAATTCTGTTCGCAAGGCACTCTCCCACAAGTTACCATGCAGGGTTAGAACCTTGTGTCGTTTTAAAACGCTCCTGCGGGGCCGATGGCCCCCAAAAAAAAAATTGGAAAAAATATACGTTCTCTCACTGGTCAAGTGAGCGCGGCGGCGGCAGAGGGGGTGTCGTCAAGGAGTAGACCCACACTGCATTCAGCACTTTAACCCGGGCGGCGGCGCTTTGGCATGAGCCAGGAACCTCAAGGGGAGCAGCGCGAGAGGCATCATCCACGCTTCAAAGGCCCACACACTGCATTCAGCACTTTGTCGTTTGCCGTCGGTTTCTTCTGTGAAATACTTACTTCAGGCTGCCGGCCGCAAAAACGCGTACATCGCGCCAGCACGTGTATGACTATGGAAGCCCTGTTCGGTGCAGCACAGCAAGTAAGGTGGGAAAAAGACCGTATCATCGCGCACAGCATCTGCACCATGTCCGTGTTGACAAGTACGATTCCACGAAGACAAGTAAAGTATCTGTCTCATGATTGCTTGCCATGACGCCCGCTGCTTTCTTCGACCGAGGCGGTGAAAGAACGCTCGGTTTTACGGGGGGAAAGATGCTTTTAGTCTAGACTTTGAATTACGAGAGCCTAAGTTGGCGGAGAACTCCGGGGGTTTAGTGAGATTTTCTTAGCGGGACTAGACGTCTCCAGGGTCCAGCCACTACTGAGAGGGAGTAACAGAATAACATTTCTGCTTGTGAATGAACTTGTCCATTGCAAGAACACTTCCGGAGTTGGGGCTTGCACTGATAAACGAAGCAACGGACGATCAGCATCAACTGACCAAAGGTGATGAAAATAAGGCAAAAGCTTCTTGTTCTTCGCGTGTACAGGGTATAAACCTCTCATGTGCAACCGTTGTTCCGGAAATGTTCCCGTCAGTACGGCTGTACTATTAAAAAAAATTAGTATGGCGCTTCCGTTTGTTTGTGCGCACTAGCGGCTTTTCACCTGATTTGGTGAGTTGCTTTTAGTACGCTGCCAACTACTAATTTTTAGTACCAACAATGCATTGTTAACACAAAAAAAAATACTCGGCGTAGCTGCTTTGACTCCGAATGGAAGGGAGGAAATATAGAGTTAAAGGGGGAAATACACTACGAACACAATTTGATTTGTTCTTCGCGTACGCCATCCACCGCAGCCGACCATTGTCCGGACGAAAATGGAAAGCGGACGGAACTTGGAGCCCCATCGTCTGCTTCGCCCACTCCACCGCGGCCTCCCTGCTCCACTTCATCCCCCTTTGTTCTTCGCTTACACCAGGAGCCCCGTCGCCTGCTTCACCCACTCCACCGCGGGCTCCCTGCTCCACTTCATCCCCTTTTGTTCTTCGCTTACACCACCGTGTGTTGCTTCTCACTCAGGACTTTTGACCTGTTGTGTTTGTGTGACTTGTCGTGTTGGGGTAGACCCGCATGACCTCACGTCCGTTCAACACGTGGTTCGGTAGTTACAGCACTTGGGATCCCTTCGGTTCTTTGTCTGGCAGTTATTGTCGAGCATTTCCTTCCAAGCTGGCGCTTTGAAAGTATGCCAATACTGCAGGGAATAGTTGACTAGACCTCTTGAGTTTGTGCTAACCACGAATTGGGGAGTCGGGAGAACATACAATCCTGCCAAAAGCAGGACCGACCCCCAAAGATGGTATAATACAAGGGTCAAATAATTAAATACAAATTCAATAATAAAATACAATAAAATACAATAAAATACAATTAAATACAATTAAATACAGAATAAAATACAGACCCTGTAGGCTACAGTGCAGCTGCCTTGTGGTTGATGTTTTTGACATGTCTTTGTGTGTGTGACTCTAAATGATCCCTGATTCTCGACTACATCTACGACTTTTTCCTTGGCTTCAGCCTGCTTTTCCTCGCGCTTCTTAGTTTCCTCGGCAGCTTTGTTTTTCCGGTCGATATCGGCAACTAACTCGTCAAGACCTGCCCATATTTGTGGTGGCGTGGACTCTCGCCAAGAAGGCGCTTTTCACCCCATGAAGCTGAACACCCTCTCTGCGTCACGGAATTCTGAATTCGTGCACCCAGTGTCACACTTCGGAGTCCACGTTCACTTATGTGGGGAGTTGTAGAGTACGGGAGGAACCGGAAATCTCCGGAAAGATGGTACCCGCATTCCAACTCGTCTCGGGAAAGGTCAGTCGACGACCTTATGCAGGTGGGTGGAGGCCCACCCCAGAAGGTGGACTTGCGTTATCTCTCTGTCCCAGTCGCCATAGCAACGTTATCCTCGCCCAAGCATCATCCTGCAACCCTGCTTTCAGGATGGCCATCGTGCCTCTCATTTTGGTTATCAACCTTACACCTCGCTCGAATTGCCGTCTTCGACCTTCACTGCCCCTGGTCCTGGTGGTTAGGACTACTTTCGTGACAACCTCTTCGTGCCACCTCTCTTCGTCACTGGTACCTTATCTTGCACCTCTGCCCGCCGCGGAGTGCACGTCTCTGTCTTCGATGATGGCGAGTCCTTACGCCGCAAAGGAAATACCCTCGAATTTCTCCGAAATTCCCCGATATTTTCGTCTGGACGAGGTGGATACAGGCAAAATAAAGACATGTCAACTACAGGCAAATGGGATTCCAAATACAGACTTGTATTAAATACAAATTCTCCAGAATAAAATACAATAAAATACAATAAAATACAACGAATAAAATACAAGTGTATTTTATTATTGCCATCCTTGCCGACCCCCCCGTTCGTGAGAAAAAGCGAAGAAGAAAAAAAAAAGGAGGCGTGTGTTTGCTTGTACGTGAAAGTAAAAGAGAGCTCAGGACAAGAGAAGGATTGGCCGCGGCACGATCACACTGGGGGGATCTTGCTGTATCAGTGGTCTTGTCCTTTGACAGAGTGAACCAATGCCTCTCATCTCACCTCTAAGACACGGCTGTGCCACGCATGCTCTTGACAGACGCTAGCGGCCGGCATTATGCATGTGTGTTACAGTCGTTGGGTGGTGGCTTCATCGGTGGCTATTCTGACCACGCTGTGGGAAAGTGGTGGTGCGCAGTACCGCAAGGAGCGCCCGGGTATTGCTGGGCCTGGCTGGCGGGCTCGTAGTCCCTCCCGTAGCACATCTTCTTGTCGTCCTCCACCGTCAGGTGGGCCAGTAGAAGTGCGCCATCAGATCTGATCACAACCATGGGCAGGCGCTTCCATTTGTTATGCGTGCCGGTTGATCGTTTTCTCACTTGTTTTCACCCTAAACACGCTGTCCACGACTATTTAGCCTCCACGATACAGGCAAGCCGCAAGATTGTCAGTGCTATACAAAGTCCTGTCCTGGCTTTCTCCCTGACTTCACTCAACGAGTCTGATGGAGCGGCTCCGAAATAGCTTCGTCACCGGATCCTTGTTTGCACATTTATTGGTGTGTTCTTTGAGCCCTTGGTTGACCGGTGGGGGCCGTTTTGGAGTTTTGTGTTTTTTTTAAAAAGTGTCGCTTGGGAAGTAGCTGCTGTTGGATTTAACTCGCGGGTAAGCAAGGCTCGTAGTGATCTCTGTCGGTTGGGCGGGTCCCTTCTTGTTCTGCCATTTACACATCTTCGTTCGTACACTTTCTTTTTGCTTCCGTTTTGTCACTTTGGCTCACTTGCCAACCAAGGAAGGACACAAACGACCGACACCAGGATCAGGTCAGATGCAGCTCCAGGTGGCAGGGATGGGCCTGCTAGACCATGGCGTAGGGTGACGGTTCGAGGTTAGGATGCGATGAACCTGCGCGGCAATTGCTTGCGTTAGTCGCTCAGGTGACACTACCTCTTCGTGCACATCACGCAGTGTTTCGGGCGTTTGCACGCAATCGTGATGGATCGTGGTGGACGGCGGCAGGCCATGCGATGCAGTTCAGGAGATTGGGGTGGATCGGTTTGCATCTGTGCATACGTATACACTATACGCCTACTACCTAAGTATACAGCACGTAGCACATCCTCGGTGTGTGCACGTACTGCTGATGGTGTGCAGCACAGCACCCTCAGGAGGTGGTACAGGACCCGATATGCCTGATAACTGGGGTCTGATCCCCGGATCTGGGGTCGCGAGACGCTTGTGTCTGCGGCCTACGCGCGCAACCTCAGTACCGAGATCCCGACCTGCTACCGGATACAGCACACCATCCACCAGGCACGGCCTGCGGGGGATGGCACGCCTTCGGTCTTTCAGTAAGCCAGTCCTCCCGATAGACAGATGCAAGACGGCAACCGGCAATCCTGTGTTAGGGATCGACCTGACAGACCGTGGTGCAACGTGATGCGTCGTGATAGTTGGGGCAGTCCGCAGTAACGTGGGCAGTGACGTGATGCAGTTCCAGGCACCAGGGCTCGTTACTGTTGAAGAACCTCCGTGTACATAATTGCTCGTCGCGTGTATGTACAGGGTATCAACCTTTGCAAGGGGGAAGAAATGCGTAGTTTTGTATATTAGTTTACTTGTTAGTTGTCGACAACTTCTTTTGTATTGAGGTTTCATTCAGATGTAAATCTAAAGCCGCCCACGTCAAATTTTGTTGAGCATTGAGTTCTTTTAAGTACATGAACCACATGGATTAGCATGCACTTGTCAAGCATTGAGTTCTGTAAAGGTGCCATGGAGGCAGGCGAGCACTATTGTTAAGCAGCGGCTGCCAAAACTTGCCGTGACACCTATGATCAAAGTAAGAGGAAAGGAGAAAAGGTTTCTAAAAAAGAAAGGAAGCAGGTTGTATTTTTCGACCCCGTAGCTCGCTGAAAATACAGACTATCTGTACGGAGTACGGAAGAACACAAACACGTAGTGGCCTCCAAAGGGGGCCAGCAACGGTCAGCTAACTATAGCTGAGGGAAGGCGGTAGGTTCTGTGTGGGCCTTACAGAGCAGAGGCTTGTTCAAATAATATCATTTGATCAGGTACGTCTGTCGCTCTCGTTCAACGCTCGTGCTTATCCACCCGCTTTTTTTTTGTATCAGCACCTGCTTTGTAGTAATACTTGAGGAGGCTGCCAGCTGCAAAAGATCAAAGGAGGTAAATGTGCTGTAGCCCACACGAAACACAGAGAGAGAGAGAGACGAGTTAGAGTGCAGGGACCATCTCTCCGGGGAGTTTCCGGTCTCCTCACTTCTCTTCGCACTGCTACGGCGGGCGTAAGTCGCTCCGGAGGCGCGCTGCAGGTTGCGGCTCTGCTACAGTGAGTGGCGGCACCGGAGTTGGTGCTGCAGCGGGCGCTCTGGCCGGCGGGCGAGCTCGTCTCGCGGGGGATCGCCGCCTTGTAACGCTGCGGGCCCTCTCCTTCCTCGCGACTGCGCGGCCTACGGCGGCGGCTAACACCTTGATGGGAAACTTCAGCTTCCATTGAGCGAAGGCTACGTCCTGAGGGTACACGGGTTTGGCGTCATTCCAGCTGTCTTTGGAGCAAACTGCTACTATGCCGTTTAACATCGCCTCTGTCCTCCGTCCAGCCGCAAAACGTGGACGGTGTGTGAATCCCGGCATTGCCGGCGCACCCAGACAGCGTAAAGAGCATACACCCTGACGCCACTTCCCGGGGAAGGCTGAGGCCCCCGTGTCAGCAAAGCTTAGGTCGTTGATGGCTCGTGTTAGATATCCTATCTGCAACCCTTTTTCGGCAAACGTTTCCCCAGGCAGCTTGGATCGCGTGTAGGCCTCAAAATCCAAAGCGAGTTCCACGCCGGTCGTAGGGAGAGGGGGGGTGTTGACCCAACGTAGATTCCTTAGCCAGTAGACTAGCGTCGCCGCGAAGCGCGTCCCGATCTGCTTCGTGAGGAGCTCACGGCTGTCCCTTGCCAGCTCAACGTCATATCACACAGATGAATCTGGGTTCAGTGGCGGGCGTAAGCGTTCAACAAAAACGACCCATGTTGTAGTTGTATTGTTTCTCCCCCCTAGCCTCCTTCGAAGTAAGCACAAGGCAGCCCTTCGAGTATTTTCCGGACGGTTTGTGCGGCTCACCTGTTGTTCGGAATATTAGTCGGCTTCGGAAAAACAAGACCTTGCTGACCTGTATTTTACTCGCCTGTATTTTACTCGCCCGAGGCTAAACCCGAAATACCACCATTCTGTCGCCACACACCAACACACACCCCACTGACTTCGGAGGAAGACCAGGCGCTTGAGATTCTGGCCCAGTTTCTTGTCCCTCAGTGTCAGACACCCGGGGGTGGGGTTGATTCCTTCAGGTAGGTTTCTCCAACCGGCGGACGTTGCTTGCGCTGGGGGTTTCTTTGCAACGGTTTTGCTTGGCTCCCAGTATGTTTTTCAGAGTGCAAGTTCACTTTTTTCGTGAGGAAAGAGAGATTACAAGTTTTCGCTTTTCTTTTTTTCGTTGTCGCTCATTTTTAGAGTTGAGCCTTTTGCGGGGTGTTGCTGGCAACGATGGTTGCTGGCAACGATGGTTGCTGGCAACGAGGGTTGTCGACCCTTCTTTTGATTGTGCCTCTTGCTCCTCTGGCATTCCATCGTCTGTTTCTCGCAGTTGTGTGCTTCTACTGCTGGAGCAAGTCTGGAGAATGACAGGGACGAGGTTAGTCACGCTTTAGCAGCTGTAGGCCTCTCCCCCCGCCTGCATGTGTTCTCATGGCCATCGCCACCGTGCTGACCTTTCCCGAGGGAAAGAGAGAGAGAACACATAAAACAAGTCAAAGGGTGTGGGCCGCCACCGTCAGGTGGGCTAGATCCGGGGTGGCTCCCTGGGAGGAACAGGGACGGGGTTAGTCACGCCTTAGCAGTCCCAGGGCCTCTCCCCACCCACCTATATGTGTTCTCGCTGCCATCGCTACCGTGCTGACAATTTCGAGAGAGAGAGAGAGAGAGAGAGAGAGAGAGAGAAATAAGAGATTCATTCTTGCCCTGCATGGCGCCTTCTTTCGTGCTGTACTCCCTTCCCTTTGCATCTGTACTGCGACGTTTTTTTTTTGGGTAAGGTGCCTTAGGGGACTAGTCCCAATGTGAAATGTGCCCTTAGGGGACTAGTCCCACTTGGAAATTGTTACCTTGACTTTTGTCAGGGAAATGCACTTAGGGTAGGCGGTTTTTTTTTTTTTTGGCCCATGTCCGTCGGCCCACAGAAATTTACGCGCGCGCGCGCAAAAAAAAAAACTTTTCAGAAAAAAAAAACTTTTGCCACAAGACTTTCTGCTACTGGATGTCACACCATATGTGCCGGCTATACTACTGGCCAGTCCGCTGTTGGCACTTTTGTGCCCGTTGTTGATAGAATTTCTGGACGATGAGCTCAAAGGTGAGTGTGAAGATGAACTTGATGTGTCCGAGGGGTTGCGGTGGCAGTCTAGAGTTCAACAGTCCTGAACGCCGCGCGGGGTGCGTTTCGACAAAACCTTCCATAGTCGGAGGCTGCAGATGATAGACGATGCCACAGGAGAAAAAACACTCGGGTTTGAACTCGAGATCGCGGTTCGCTGGGTACGCTGCGAACAATAAAGCAGTGACCCAGAGGACTGTCGATTGCGCGGGTGTCCGTCAATCTCTTATCTCTCTTCTGACATGCCCCATTGCGATGTCACGGTCCTACCGAACCACCGTGCGAGAGCCTACTGACGGCTGGTCGGTGGCATTTCCATCGGCGAGAATAAGCGCCAGCTACCCGCAGATAGTATGGTGAACTTCAACTTCTGCTTTCCTCCACCTTGTGCAAGGATGGTTGCTCTCGCGGCTTCTGCGGCGGTCTGCTGTTGAAACCCCCAAAGGCGGACGTCGACACCGTCACTTCGGGTGTAGTGGCTTTGTCAATATTACCCGAGTACACAAAGATGCCCTGCTTGGTGTAAACGGAGTTTGTCGGTACTCTGCCGACCCTCCTGTCAGCAAGCTTTAGCCAGTGGCCACCTTCTGATGCGTAGCAAACGGCGCCGGACTCACAAGATGTACCTCACCCACATCGAAAGAGACCATTGATGTCTCGACATCCGCACGGAGGGCAGGTGCTTCTAGCACACGGCAATTGGTTAGACGCCGTGTGCAACGAAGGCAGTTATGCTCAGGGATGTGCGGTCTAGACTGTCAGGCGACGAGTGCCGTTTTCTTCGCAAATATACCGCGGCACAAGGCATTGCCGCCGGTCAAGTGCACTAAGTCGCAAGCACCGTGAACGCATCGCTTGCCCCGCGTCCTTTTCATGCCTCCTCAGTCGAGTCTCAGATACTAGTAGCTGCTTGAGGCGTCGGAAGGCATAGACGCGTGCACTGCCCCGGACTGGTTCTGTGTGATAATCGCACCACAGTGGCAAAACCTCCCGACATGCCTTGCCGGTAAAACCGCGCACACTTTCGAGGCTGAGGCTGTGCTTGTATCCCGCGTGCTTCGACTGCGTCCAGCAGGAGCTACGCAAATCTTGCTGTTTAGATTGACACCAACGTCAAAGTAGCACGATATTGCTTGCCCAGCGCACCAACCCAGCACCGGGCATAGTCAGCTTCAAAGTCAATACACACTGAGGTAAACAAAGTCTACGCGATTTGCATCGCCGTGAAGTATCGGTGTGATGAACAGGTTTTCGACTTTTCGCGAGCCGGACACGCTCGTGACTACGCCTGCAGTCGCTCACACGACCGGTTCCAATGCACAGATCCCAAAAGTTTTTTTTTGGCAAAAGTTTTTTTTTTCCGAGGGTTCCCAAAAATTTACGCGCGCGCGGACATGGGCCAAAAAAAAAAAACCGCCTACCCTAAGCAGATTTTGAGCAAATTTTGGAAATTTTCATTTTTTCCAGATTTTGGCAGATTTTGGCCATTTTTTGCCCATTTTTGCCGATTTTGGCCATTTTTGCCGATCTTTCCAGATTTTTCCAGATTTCGGCCATTTTCGGCAGATTTTGGCCATTTTTGCCGATTTTTCCACATTTTGGCCATTTTTGCCGATTTTTGCCGATTTTTCCACATTTTGGCCATTGTTGCCGATTTTGGCCGATTTTTCCAGATTTTGGCCATTTTTGCCGATTTTTCCACATTTTGGCCATTTTTGCCGATTTTGGCCGATTTTTCCAGATTTTGGCCATCTTTGCCGATTTTTCCAGATTTTGGCCATTTTTGCCCATTTTTGCCCATTTTTGCCGATTTTCACGATCATTGTGCGTCCTTGGCGTAGAGATGACAGCAGTACGGAATCAGTAAATTCCGCGGTACTGCGGAAGACTGCCCCTTTCTCGGGCCCAGCTGGTCCTGATCCACCGACATGAGGAGGTCGACGGGAGGGTCGCTGGGGCTGGCTGGTGGCTGAGGATCCTTGACCGAAGTGCCTTCAGTACCACGCGCACTGGCTGCAGGGAGCGTACCGGTGGAGCTCGGCAAATACATCGGAACTGCAGGGGCATTCTGGTGCTTTCATGATGCGGCCAAAAGCGCTTGGATAAGCACTTCGGGCTCACTTTGTAAAGCTACGACGCCATTCGTGACGTCGTACTCGAACGCGTGGGACAGAACGTCCGATCTGTCCGCTTCGCTTCGAAAGGGCAGTGCACTAATCACACGAATACCCTCTGGTGTTGTCATTTTCCTCTCATATGTTTATGTTTTGTAAGCTGCAATCCCTGGAAGATTATGGTAGGAGTGTACAAAGCTGCAAACGTCCAATACAAACTGGACAATACGGCAAACTCGGCCAAAATGGCCAAAATCTGGAACAATCGGCAAAAATGGTCAATATCTGGAAAATCTATAAAAATCGGCCAAAAATGGCCAAAATCTGGAAAAATCGGCAAAAATGGCCAAAAAATGGCCAAAAATGGTCAAAATCTGGAAAATCTGGAAAAATCGGCAAAATTGGCCAAAAATGACCAAAAATGGCCAAATTCTGTAAAAATCGGCAAAAATGGCCAAAAATGGCCAAAATCTGGAAAAATCGGCAAAATTGGCCAAATTCTGGAAAAATCGGCGGTTGCTCCACCACAACCAAAATGCGCGTGAATCTGCACCACACGCGCTTTTTTCACTGTAGCTAACACTAGCAATTTCATGCTGTTCGTGCAGTGCACAAGCTGGGTAGTGGTAGATAGATGCAGAAGCCACTGCAGTGTCAGCCGAAGGTGCTGATCCTCACAAGCGAGATCTCATGCCGGGATATCACTGCACTCCTACCAGTCATCAGCAGACCTTATAAATTTGATATGAATCCTTTGCCGGTGGACACTTTGGACAAAACGAGACAAATGATGACATAGTCCTACATCCTGCGCCGCAGGCGCGGAAAAAATTGGAGGCCTTGTCTGGGGCAGTACGAAGATCCCGAAAACTGGCATGGTGTCACACACAGCGGTTTGCCCAAAGAGTATTTGAGAGCACAAAGACTCCTGATAAGCATGAGGATAGACACTGTCCTTCCCTCTTCACAGTTTTGTGTTGGACTCAGTCAGTTTTGATGCCAAATGTGACAACATGCTCGCACCATCAGCCACATCTTGTGCCCCAGGCGCGGTTTTTTGAAGCAGTCCGTGCCGCAGGTGAGGTAGAAAGATTCTGCAAAGGCTTCATGGCCAGTACTAGTCGCGAGCTACACCCACACGGGTTCACTCCTACGTCCCAGGCACCAGGCCGGAGGAATTCCTCCGGGTTTTTCCTTAGCGGGAGCACTGCCGACGACAACTAGTGTCAGACTAGCCTACCCGAAGGCAGTTGATTTCTTTAGGCAAGGTTTCTCTACCGGCGGAAGTTGTTTGGGTGGGCGTTTTTTTTTTTTTTGCTTCCTTCAGGGGTTATTCTAATCCCCGAAATTCAGGAAAATCCCGGTTAAAAAGTCAACATGGCCAGAAGTTTTATAGCCGGAAAAAAAAGGGAATTGTGTGAGTGAAAATTCGCTTGAAACTCCGGTACTCCGGCAGTCTCACAAAAATGTTAGAACTGTCGCTTTTGAGTTAGTAGGACAGTTGTGAGCTTGCAGTCGAGTCGACGCTTGTGCAGCAGCTTCACAGTAGCTTGTGAATCATTGCTGTAGTGACACACTGTACAAGTCGACAACCCAATGTGTCACGTTGTGGATCATACAAAGATGGCCAGCGGGTTCTCTTCGGATGTCCTGATTTCATAGGTGGAATTGTAGGTGGGGTACAATACTTGGCATGGCCGCAGTTACAGGTATTATGACCTGTACCCATATACGGTGAGGTCGAGTCTCAGAAGCTTGAGCTAGAGGGTGTGCCCGAGTCACACCCGAAAAGCGGGTGTGCTACAACCAAAAATGCGTGTAAATCCACACCCGAAATGCGGGCGTGACACCTTCTTTTTTTAACCCCAGCCTGCCTCTGAGGCTGGACCTCACCGTGTAGGTCTGCGGGAGTCCTGTAGCCTGGCCTGCAGGAGCACAAAAAAGTTTCCACCAGAAACCCCCATGGTTAAAAAATCTTTTTTAACCGGCCCGTTTTCAGAATTATTATTTTTTTTAACCATACAGGATAAATCCCTGGCTTCCTTGACACGAAACACGAGACCGCCCCTCATTGCAGTGGGGCAAACAATCATCATCGTAAGGCCACAGAGCATTTTATTCAGAGTGCAAGTTCGCTTAGAACATTTAGTTGGAGGAGATATTAGCTTGAAACCTCAGGAGGTAACCTTCGGCAATCGACCGTGTTGTTCGTCGGTGACCTCGGCCATTATCCACATACCTTATGTGGTAGGCCCAACCCGTCATGGTGCCGTAGTAGATCTTCCGGTAGCCCTCTCGTGTCTCGTAATTTTTCGAAGTAGAGTCTCAGCACCTACGTTTTCTTTTTCCCGTTTTTTTTTCTTCTCGAACGCACCCGTTTATTGCGAAATTGCAAGTGAACTCGATTCACATGTATTATGTTGATAACATGCGACATAACGCGCGACACAGCATGTGATCGCATGGCACCATCGGATCACATCACACACATGTTTTGCGACTTTTCTTTCCCAGTCAGCCGGCTTGTCGGCCCGCAGAACCCGATTTCTCGGCCAGAAAGCCGAAGGCCGGGCTGCCTGGGGAACCCTGAGCTGCTGAACGGGGAAATACTCGAGGGGCTGCCTTGTGCTTACTTCGAAGGATGTTCGGCTACAGGGGGAGAAATGTGAAAACGGGGTTTTGCCTGGAGGCTTTTCTTGAAACAAAGTGGGTCTTTTTGTTGAGCGCTTACGCCGCCACTGAACCCAGAATCGCCTGTGTTTCGTGTGGGCTACAGCACATTTACCTCCTTTGATCTTTTGAAGCTGGCAGTCTCCTCAAGAATTTCCTACAAAGCAGGTGCTATACGAAAAAAGAACAGGGAAACTTTAGGGTGTATGCTTAAGCAGAACATTGCCTCTCGTGCATGATGCTAGCACCAGTCTTCTTCAAAGTTTTATTCTTTTACTTGTTAGTTGTCGACAACCTTTTTGTATTGAGGTGTCATTCAGATGTAAATCCAAAGCCGCCCACGTCAAATTTTGTTAAGCATTGAGTTCTTTTAAGTACATGAACCACATGGATTAGCATGCACTGCCTCGATAGCCAGGTTATCGGATGACGTCGTCACCTGCCATTGCGTCGTCAAGGTCGAGCATTTGTGGCGCTAGCGGGATTTGGCTTTCTTGCGATTCCAAAGACTGAGTCGGCGAGTACGAGGGCGGGCAGGAGTGCCTGTTTTCCACTTTCGAGGGCATTGGTGTGCCCGTGGTTCCCCGTCGTTTCGGAGAGCTGCTTGCCCTCGGAACCTTCTTCTTCCTTCGATGCACCCCTGAGTCGGGTGTGGTCGCCTTCGTCTTCTTCCGCTTGCGGCCGGCGATCGGGCCTTCCTTCGGGGTGCCGAGCACCCTCTTCTTCAGCGCTGGTCGTTCGCTGGTTCCTGGCGTTGGTGGCGGCCTCTTGGTCGCCCGTCCGGTCGTCGCCGTCTCCTTTTTCGTTGCCGCTCGCGCCGCTCGCTTTCCTACTGGCGTTTCCCGCTGTACACCCACCTGGGTGGGTGAGGAGGGCCTCTTCTTAAAAGAACTCAATGCTTAACAAAATTTGACGTGGCGGCATGTTGCAGCCGCGGCCACCACCAGTCCAACAAGCCGAACGTCCAGTCAACCCCCGGACGCAACAAGAAGGCCTCTTCTTCTTGTTGCGTCCGGGGGTTGACTGGACGTTCGGCTTGTTGGACTGGTGGTGGCCGCGGCTGCAACATGCCGTCACGTCAAATTTTGTTAAGCATTGAGTTCTTTTAAGTACATGAACCACATGGATTAGCATGCACTGTACTGTGTTGTTAAGCATTGAGTTCTTTTAAGCAGCGGCTGCCAAAACTTGCCGGGACACCTATGATCAAAGTAAAGGAGGAAAGGGGAAAATGTTTCTAAAAAAGAAAGGGGGCAGGTTGTATTTTTAAGAAATAAAGGGGGTGTAAGGCTCCGCCAATGAGGAATGAACCCCTGAGAGGCGAGGGCCGTCTGATTTCTTCTTCTGCTCCGGGCTTCGTTCGTGAACGCATACCGGAGGGAGAGTGTTGCTCGTTGTCGGACAGGCCATTCCGTCGGAACCGGAAGGGGACGTTGTCCAGCGAGCAATGGGCGGGGTGATGATAGATCTTCCGGTTAGTCTACCACTTTTTTAGAGTTAAAGTTCGCTTGAAATTCCGGGATTTTAGGGTCTCCGTGTGACCGTTCATGAATGCTCTTAGAGCAAGAAAGGGCTATATGGTTACGGGTTGTATATTTGGTGCACGCTTTCGTTATGGGTTATGGCTAGCCATGTCCGGGACTGTTTGTGACCACGGCACCAAGTACATTCCTTCGTGGAGTGTAGTCTTGGGCCCCCCACGTTCTACAAGTTGAGCATTGAGTTCTTTAAGGTGCAAGTGCCATCAAGGCAGACGAGCACTAGTTGAGCAGGGGTTGCCTTGTAGCCCGTACCTTGTGCCGTCCTGGAGGGAAAGATTCGTAAATCGGGCGGTCCTCCTTTCTGTCGTGCCTGAGTCGCTCGCGGTGCTTTACGTCCCTAGGAGGAGGCAATCGCGTTGTCTGGCGTTTTTGCGGACGTTCGGCGGTGTGTCGAGAGTCCAGGTGGCGAGTCGCGGCGCTCCCGGCGGCAACCGCCCGCGCCCGCTTTCTCGCGGATGTTGTCGGACGTCGTTATCCAGGGAAAGCCTTAAGAAGCGTCGTATCCAGGGAAAGCTCGCGCGCCCACAGACCCTACTGATGGATCGGTAAAAGCTTGCTCGATACACGATCTTCAGTACCGATCCTCGGTGTGAAAGCATGGCCTAACGATCCTTTGGTCTCGCTTCATGTTCAAGGGATGAAGCCGGAGGTGACGGAAGAACTGCCACAGGGATAACTGGCTTCTGGCAGCCACGCGTTAGCGACGTTGCTTTTTGATCCTTCGATATCGGCTCTTCCTAACCTAGACAAGCAGAATTGTCTAAGGGTTGGATTGTTCACCCACGTGAGCTGGGTTTAGAGCGTCGTGAGACAGGTTGGTTTTACCCTACTGATGGAGAGAGAGCCTATCGGGCCAGCGCATTCCGACAGCAATACGGGGTAGTACGAGAGGTGCCGTTTCTAGTCCCTGGTATCTACGGTTGTTCGATCGGACAGTGCCGTGATGCTACCACTGGATGGATTATGGCTGAACGCCTCTAAGCCAGAACTCAGTCTAGAGGAATGCGTGAGTTACTCAGGGCACATCGGATTTATCGGGCCACGAGAACCTGGTTGACCTCAACCTTCTCCCGGAGTATCTTCCGTCCCCACCTTGACCAAAAAAAAAGCATCGGCTCACTACCACCTGACAGGAGAGCGAGAACGAGAGAGGGAAAGGTAAGAAGCTTGTTGCAGCGTTAAATGAATGCCAGCCCGCAACAGCGGGTGCCGTTGCATCGAGTGTTCGTTGCGTGTAAAAAGAAATGCGCAGAATTATTGTTGTGAAAGAAAAAAAAACGTTAAGGGAGGTAATTGGTGTATGCTTGACTTCGTGAAAAGGTGAGGTATGTAGGATGAAGGCGGATCGATCAACGGTATGTGTGTATGTGCTGTAGACCTGTTTTCACGTGGTGCCTTCCTGTGCGAGAGGCGTCCACATGTGTGTGTGCGTGGGGAATGCAATGTGTGTGTTAAGAACCTATTTTAACGTGGCCCCCCTCATAGCGAGAGTGCGTCCACGCGCGGCTTCTTCTAGGATACTGCTGATGCTCCCCCGGGCTGCTGATGGGGGCCTGGAGTTTCATGCGGGCCGGAGTGATGCTTGAGGCAGCATGGTCTTTCTTCCTCCGTCTCTCTGCACCGCTCTAGTCCATGAGGTCGGCAGTGTTCGGCTTCTGGACGTGGGCACTGTCGGCTGCGTCGCGCGCACACAAGTTCCTTGACTTCTCGTCCGTCCGGGCCCTCCTTCTCCTGGGGTCTAACCGGGCTCCGTGGGGCTTCCCTTCGAGTTCCTTCCCTGCGGTATTCGTCGACGTTTTGCGACCTCGCCCGTCTGGCTCCGGGTTGCGACCATCCTTCGGGGTATGTTTCCTCCGGCTGAAAAGTAGCGGCCCATGCCAGGTGCTGCGGGAACAGCGGTGTCTCCTCTGCAGAAAAGTGATCGCTTTGTACATGCTCCCTGACACCCAGGATAACGTCCTCGGCCGCTCTCGTGATCTGCGCTCTGCACGATACTCCCCGCACCCCTCCAAGCGACGTTAGTACTGTCGTCGGCGTGTCGAACCCGAAGTGCCATGGCCGCTTCGTCACCTTCGTGTATGAGCTTCCCAGCTCAATCAGGCTCAGTGCCTTCCCAAGGAGTGACTTCTGCAACTGTCGCAGCAGCAGCATCTGCTCCTGTCGGGGTGGCCGGCTCCGCTGCACTACGTCCATCGCCGCGTTGCTGAGCGCGTCCGCATCGCGGTTGCGCTCCCGCCGAACGTGTTCGACTGCCACTTGTAACCGCTGCTGGATGGCGCTTATGCGGGTACTTGCGCGGGTGAGCATCGGCCTTAGCTGCTCAGAGCAACTTGTTCGTCGTGTCACTTGGCCCACTGCGAGGGCGGAGTCGCCGCGGACCACGCAGCGCACTTCCCGCTCGACTCTTACTTGCTGAAGGAGCTCTAAGCTAGCCAGGAGTCCTTCATACTCCGCGACGTTGTTCGTGCGCACGTTTGGCAGGGGCAGTACAATCTCCGCTTCTTTCTTGCCGTTCCGGTACAATACAGCCCCTGCTCCCGCTACTGCAAAAGCGGTGCCGTTTCCACGCGCACCTCCGTCGAAGTACACTGCGATTCCGTCTTCGGCTTCTTCGTCCGGCAGCGTGTCCCGTGCTGTTGTCGGCTTGTTCCTGGGGACTTCGGGTGGCGGGGCGTAGAACCGATTCTTCACCGGGGGCAGCTTGCACCCCGTTTCCAACTCAAAGGCTACCGCTAGCTCCATGTAGCTGATTCCCGTTTCCTGCCCCGGCGACGCCCACTTGAGCGCTTTCAGCCAGCCCGTGAAAGCTGTCCAGAGGCTCGGGCCATGCTTCCATTTCGAGGTGGTTGCTGTGTGTGGGATGTCCGGTACGCTCAAGACCCGGGGGACCGTCGGTACCCATCCTCGCGGATACTCTACCGTCCGGTGGTGTCGCGTGGACCGATCCGCCAAACCATCCGCTTCCTGTCTGGCCACCAGTACCGCTACGAAGAACCTCTGCAGTCTCACCACTACACGGAGACGCTGGTGCTCGTCGATGGGCAGCGGGTATGCGTTTTGCGTTTGGGGGCACAGGGGGACTACTCCACAAAGACGTAGACACGGCGGCCAAGTTCCTTGGACGTTCTCCAGGTCAGCGTACTCCGACCTCGTTTGCGCCCACGCCGTGCACCTCCAGAAAAGGTGTTCGACTGTTTCTCGTTCCAGCGAGCCGCAATACTTGCACGGGGCCTCGAGACCGGTTCGCCCTGTGGCCGGTGTTGCCCCCGCAATTACTGTTCTCAGCATTCCTGCTTGATAAGCGGTCAGTGGCGTTTCCTGCGTCTCAAGAAGGTGCCTTGTGGCCCGCGTGTCGATGCCGTGTTGGGCTCCGTCGAAGTCTGCCGGCCTTCTTGTCGCTAGCTTCTTCATCTCCCGCAGACGCAGCGCTTGGCGAACGTCATGCTGCAGAAGCTTTGTGTTGCCCATTGACGCTGCATCGTGGGTCACCGTCTCTCCGGCATCGTTCTCGTACGTGACCGTCGTTGGCGCCGTCCACCGCCAACCTATGTCCACCAGTGCGTCCTTGAAAAAGGCGAACGGCCCCCGCACCTGTGCGAGCGCAGCATCTCGCTGCCACGCCACTTGCGCCAGCCTCCGGACATGATCCCATTTTTGGGTCTGCTCCGCCCACGTCGTAATCCTTCGGTATTGGGGAACTACGATTGGATCTAGCCTGTGTCCGTGGTGAAGGATGTGCAGTACAGCTTCTTGGGCACGGCGGGGGCCGCCTGTCCATACCGCCGCAGTGAACAGCCTTCTCAAACGCGCAGCGTCTGTCCTTCCGATGGTCGTCACAACTGCACCATAGTACCGCTTCGCCCCGGCTGCCATGCTGACTGCTAGATCTTTGGCCTGCGCGGGTAGCGGAAGGAGGGCGGCTCTTCTTAGGACCGCTTCTGCTTCTGCATTACGCTGTGTGATTCTGCTCGAGAGGGTGAGTTTTCTGCTTGGTGACTGGGGTTTTGTGGACAGCATCACCCCCAATGCGTCGAACTCAACCCGTCTGGCGAGCGTCACCGGTGGCGCTGCCGGTTGCAACGCCCTATCAAGCTCGGTGTATTGCACTGGCTCCAATGCACCCTGTGCTGTGGTGAAGCAAAAGGACTTCTTCTGCGCGCACACTCGCATTCCCGTTAGCCCGGCGAACTCGCTTGAACGTTGTACCGCCTCCTTCAGGTTTGCGCAGCTCTTCAGCAATGCGTAGAGATCGTCCACGTAAGACAATGGAATCGCTGCGTCAAGCTCAGCGATGTGTCTCATCCAAACGCTGATCAGCACGTTTATGAGCACCACGCTGATTGGACACCCTTGCATGATCCCATTCGTGGGTATGAAACCTTCCCCAATTGTGTTTCCAACACGGAAGTGACGCTGCATGTTGGCATACGCGGCTCGCAAAGTTCGGAGGACAGTCGGATGGAACCCCAGCTCTTCGGCGAGTTTGAATGCTATTTCCGCAGGCACCGAGTCAAAGCACTTTTGGAAGTCCAGCGCTAGGCCGTATAGCGGCTGTCCCGTTATCTGTGCTTCCTCAATTAGTGCGGCAAGGTGCCAGATGAGGTCGTCAGTTCCGTGTTTCTTCCGGCACCCGTGGAGCCCACTGGGCGCTATGGCGTCCATCCACTCCAATGCATCCCGCGCCCGTATCGAGGCCCATATTCTGTATAATACCGGGGTTATCGTTATTGGGCGCTGCGACAACGGGTCTCCGGTGCTCTCCGGTTTGGGAAGCAGATGGATGATTGCGTGCATCAGCGGTGCCGGCCATTCCCCGTCTCGTTCCACGCAGTTCATTGCGTCCGCCATGAGTTCCAGGACCTGTGGCGGCAGCTGCTGCAGCTCGTAGACGCGCCACCCATGGAGCCCGGGTGACGACGTTTTCTTCATCTTCGCCAGTGCCGCCTTCAGGTCCGATGTCGTGATGAGATTGTGTTGCATCGCTTGCCGTGCAGGGAAGAATCGCGCGTAGTGGATTTTAAAGGTATCCCAACTTGGTTCGGGGGTCCCAGCATATCTGCAAAAGATCCCTCCCCACGCGTCGTCGCCCCTTAGCATTTCGTCAATCTCGGTGCTGCAGGCCGTCAGCGTCCCGTCTTTCCTTCTGAGCAGGGCTAGCGGACCACTTCGGCTCCCCGCCAGAAACCGGTATACCTCGCCTCTTCCTGCTCCGTTCCATGCGCTTTGCATTTTCTCCTTCCAGGCGCGGCACCGCTGCTGCTTAAGGGAGTTAATGGCATCTCGCTGGGTCCCTTCCAGCTCGATGAGGGTTTCCATTAATTGCTCGAGCTCAAGTGGGCTCCCATTTATTTGGCGCAGGCGGGACCCCAGCGGTTGCGTCCCCGCCGTTTTAAATAGGGCCTCTCGCGCTCTTTGCTCTGCGAAGGTCCGGGTCCCTACCGACCCATGTTCGAGTCTCCGCCGCGCCTCTAAGATGGTGGTTCGGAGCAGGCCGATGACCTTATCGCGCTGCCTTGCTGACCAGTCGAGCGCCCCCCTCGTCGAACAAGCCTGCCGAGCCGATACTTGCTTCATCCTCTGTTGAAACCCGGCCGTTCTGCCTTTGCATCCCCGCAGCGCGTCAGGCTGCCTGGGGTCGTTATGCAGCTCGAGCAGGTAGGATTCAGCGACTTCCGTCGCGTTCCGGTATGAGCCAGACACCCCATCCACCTCTTTCCTCTGCCGTAGCGCTACTTCAAGCACTTCCTTCTTCTTCGTCGATGACAGCAGCGGCAGGTTCCTCGGAAAAGGCGCCGGAATCCAGGTGATAGGGCTCGGCTGTGTAAACATTTCCAAACTGAGGGTGACGAACACCGGGCAGTGAGTGGGGATGTCGTATTGGTCTTTCTCAGCGGTCTTTACCGCGACTAGTGCCGGTGCCGCCACTCGGTTGACAAAGCACATGTCGATGCGCGATCCGCCCTCTCCAGCCCAGCAGGTAGCTGGGGCGACTTGTGACCGTGCTCGCGCCATGACTTCCGCTGCATCAATCCATCCACCGAGTCCGCAGGCTGCCACGAGTGCTGGACTATCTGCAGTCTCGGTGTTGAAATCCCCCAAAATGACAACGGGAACTTGGCCCAGCCCCGCTGCCATCTCGAACACGTCGGATATGAGTTTTTCCCGCTGCCTCGTCGCCTCGGAATCTCTCCCCACGTGCGCATATACCGAAATTACGTGCAGTGTTGAACGCGCATTTCCCGTCGCTACCACCGCATGCGCGACTCGAGTGCTGCCGAAGAGATTCCTCTCTAGCTCATTCGAGGGTTGGGCTACCGTCGCTACCATGTTGCTTTTCGTGGTGACTGCTGTCCCTCCCGGCACGCGCTGTCCAATTCCGCTCGTTCCTACGACAACCGGCACGTCCTCCCCCCAGTGGCACTTTACGCCATACGCCCCGAGGTAGAACTCGCTGGTTCCGGCCCTGCCCGGCTTCCGGCCCTGCCCGGCTTCCGGCTTCCAGCCCTGCCCGGGTTTCCTGTAACGCGATGATGTCCGCCGGCAGCGTTGCCACGCTGTGACATCTCGAGTTCAGCGAACCGAGGTTAGTCGTCGCAAGGGTTACCATCCCTCGGGATTTGTGGCTCTCCCGTGGGACTCGCGCGACTGTTGTTGCTTCGAGCTGCTGCAACGGAATAGTCGACGTGCCCCCTTCCTCCGTCGCAATCCTCTGCAATACCCTGTGCGGCAGAGCCAGCGCATCGTAATGCTCCGGCCGATACGTCAGGACGACGACACGGGTTGCCCTTGCGGCCCTTCCTTCGCACCTGAGCTGAGTCAAGTTCCGCGTCGACAGGACCCACACGCTTGCTTTTAACACCTCTGCAGCCGCTTGGAGGGTGTAGTGATCCCCATAGACCCCGTCAGCTGCAACCTCGAAGAGGTAGTCAGCAAAGGATTTTGGGGTTTCGGGAACAAAAGGCGTAGGCGGGTTAGTCCGGAGTTGTCGTGTGACTTTCTGTCGCAAGGCGGCAGCCGTAAGGTTCAGCCTGCCGCCGCGGATCAGTGCCTGATACTGACAGTTCCCGTCCTTTTCCACTGCCTCACGTCTTGCTCCGAAAACCGCGGCTGCCTTGTCTAGTAGCCGATCGCCGCTTTCCGCTGGCGTCGGCTCATTTGTGGCATCCGCAGCCCAAGAGCATCGTCCGCTTGAGTTGTTTGATGGGCGTTCGGCGCCCCGGGTTGCCCTGGCTTGATCGCTAGCTGATTGGTGATGATGATGGTGATGATGATGCTAGCGACCGGGCTTTCTCCGGGGCGCCCCGCGACCTAGCTCTCAAGCGGATTGTACCTATTCCCTTTCAGCATCCCTTTGATGGTCTGCTGCTTTCCGCCCTTGACTGCTTTCGCCTTCGGCTCGGCCTCACTCGCCTTCGGCTCGGTCCTTACCACCTTCGGCTCGGCCTCCTTCGCCATCGGCTCGGCC